>OX371181.1:0-172500 GCA_947310635.1 Leptodirus hochenwartii | reverse complement strand
TCAAGTTCAAATTTTATTTTTTTTAAATTTATTGTATAGGTATTTTATTTAGTTTTTTTATCTTGTGATACTGAAGATGGGGGCATAGCCTCCGAATTGCGCATCTAGCTACTTAATACTTCGTGTTACGGCATTTGTTACAGTCGAATGTATTCAGGTCGATAAAAATATTGCGGAATATCATTGAAAAAAAAAACAGAATCTCAAAGTATTTTTACACTAGATGCGCATTTCGAAGACTGCGGCTATATCTTCAGTGGCAAAATAATTTTTCAATTCGTATAATTAACCGGTTACTTCAATACACATGTCCTAATTATAATTTAACCTGTATATAGCGTTTGTTTCAATTTATTGAAATATGGATTTAGAAAAAAATTTGGCGAGAAAAGTTTTTAGCCAATAATCGTTTTATTTTGGACACACGTTCGATTTTTGGTGTCTTAAAATTTTACAATGTGTGTAAAAAAAAAATTCGGTAAACTTGTCCAATATTTTAGTTTATTTTAGTTTATTATTTTTTTATTATAATTATTATATGTAATAACAGTTAAGAAAATTAAATCGTTTTTGGTCAATCATCAATTTACTTCTGGACGCACACTTGATTTTGATTTTTGACAGTGTTAAAATTCTGAAGGGGATTTGTACAAGAGAAATATATCTGTCATATTCCTATCAAAAATTTAAACATAAGCCTGAAATGGTAATGTTAAAATTACTTGTTACAATTTTAGCAACTGCACATTCTGAAGAAATATTAGTTATTATTTTTTAAATTTTTTCTTACTTATTTTCTTGAAGCTGTAATTCGGTAATATTATATTTTTCTAATCAGTTAAATTATTTTTTTAAACAATTTTATTTAAAATTGAAAATGAAAGCTTGACATATTTGATTGTTATTATTTTTTTAGATTTTGACAATTTTTTTGTCACTAGTGCAATAATTGGAACTTTAACCGTGTTATTAGTTAGTTTTTATATTTTTATTTTTCCGTTATTTTTAGTTTTTATATATTTTTATAATAAATGTGTATATTTAGTTGCCTATAATAAGCACATCTACGGATTTTTAGCCAGGCCATTTCAATATGTAATTAATTCCTTCCATTTCGGGAATGCTGCCTTTACCATTATTAAAACTCGAATTTAAGATTCATCCCTTGCCATTTGCGTCCCTCACACCACCCCAAAGTTTCTTCTCTTCAGCAGGTGATACCTTGCGCATTAAATTGTTCAAGCTCCACGTCGATAATAATTTTTAAATGACCAACATCGAAGGCGTAATTTAACCCCCGGGGGAAGGTTTTAAAGAGATTTCTTTGCACTGCTAGATGGAAAAATTGACAGATGTCAAGTGTTTTTGGAGGAAAGTTGCAACGGTTTATTAAAAACGTTTCACAAGAAAAAAACTGCTAATAATAAAATTAATTAATTTTTTTTTTATGTAGGTTGTAGATTGTTAAAATTAATTTTGCGCCAATAATTTACTTGAACCGAGCGTTGTGGGTAGTATATATACACGTAATAATAATATATATATTTATACACACGTTTTTTATTGTTAGTTTTCAATATAAAATAAGCAGTAATTTATTTATTATGTTTTTTCTTAACCGAAGATTCTTCATTTTGGCAGTAGTGTCTTTTATACTAAAAGCGACGAAAAACATTTAAAGGCTACGAATTGTCCATTAATTAACTCGCAATGACAGAAAATCGTCTGGGACAAAAATTTGTCGTATATATACAGGGCGTGTCTGAATTATATAATTTGGTTATCCTTAAATATGGGCTACAATACGGAAGGTTAATACAACTGAAGGAAATGACATTCTAAAAACTGAACATTTTCACTTGTCAATATTTTTCTTTGCAACTGCAGCGAAACAACGCAAAAAGAGTACATGTTGAGGTTAAAGATTGGTATGGGAAGGAAAGAAACCTTTTCAAATTTTGAAAGTGTGGAAAAAACAATAATTGGTAGGCTGTGCGGTTGTGAGGCGTGGACAATAAGAAAAACGGAACCGTAGAATATAAATGTTAAGCCATAGAGGAAGATGATGGGAATTTAAGGCTTTAATTTAAGACATGGTGGTAGATTTAGTAAAGGAAAGATTGTTATTTGATTTGAATCTATACTTGAAAGCTTTCTTCTGTTTTAAACATTGTACTGTGATATAACATAAGAGATGATTTATGAACTGTTTCATATATTTCTGGAGACAGCAAACGTGAAATTTATTACCTAAATATGAATGAATAAGAATAGTAATATATATTTCGATACGAACTTGTTTTTTTGCCAGTCTCATTTCATTTCATTTGGTTACTTTGTTTTTCTTAAGTAAGTATATATGCATTTTCAATACACATTTTCCCATTCTTATTCAGAATTCTAATATTTCATTTTATTTTATTTCAATTTCAGAACTTAAAAAATATGTTATACGCCAACCTAAACTAAGTTAAGCTATTTTTAATTAACACGGTTAATTACTTTATTAAAAAAATATAATATCCTATAATACAAAAATAATAGTAATATAAAATAAAACACACGTGTGGAATTCTAAGCAAAAATTAAATAGGCTTAAGAGGTAAAGCGAGAAATAACCCACAGGCGTTATTTGACGTTTAATGTTGTTGTTTTCTTAACTTTTAACATTTGTTATATATTCAATAATATTTTTTGTTTTCTTAAATTCTTAATTACGCACCCTGTGTATATACAGTATATCGGCGATGGTCGGCGCGGATCGGCGCGGATCAAAACGAGCCCGAAATAAATAAGGCCGCATCATTGCGCCGTCGTATGTTCGACGTAATGGTACTAGAAAAATTCACGCATCCATTATTCGTGTTACGAATAATTTAATTGTGATTTTACACCGTCGTGTTATTTGACGCTAATTAAATTCGAAGCTCTCGCGAAATATTCAACAGAATACTCTAGTTACACGTACGTATTTAAAATAGGGGAGCTACGTATTTCTTTCGCGATTCTTTTATTTTGGATTACATTAAAAATGGACATGTTCAACCGGCAACTCAAATTTCCAGCCGGCAAATTTAAAGTAGAATTTCCTTAGTCCGAATATATTTTATACCGATGAACAAAAATTTAAAAATCATTTAATAAAAGTAGCAAAATATTCGAGACCTTGCAAATATTTGGTTGCAAGAAAATCGTTAGGCTGCCATTTGTTCTTTATTTAATAATAATAATAATAATAAATTGTCTATATTCAGTTTAAATAAACACAAATTCGTATTAATTTTTTTAAACCGAAAGGCGAAGAATTTCATAATAATTTCAATATATATTTTCGAAACTACGATTTGTGCTCGGATTTGGAAAATTCTGCTGTATAAATTACAGTGCAGGTATGTATGAAAGTAAAAAAAAAAACGACAAAGTTGGCTGTGTGTTGAGGTATCCCCAACAGGCAACTTGGAAATATATTACATATAGTAAAAATCAGATAAAATGGATTTCTACCATTTTATCTTTTAATTTTTTTATATAACGAAAAAAACCATACAATAATCAGTGCGTATTTTAAGCTAAATTTTTTTAAGGAAGAAACTTCCTGTATATTATAATGCATAGCTCTAAGCTGTATATACAAAACCAAATTTTCATGTTTTTATAATCAATTTTTGCAGAAAATTCAATGACGTATTAAATTTACAACCACGTCCAGATAAGAAATATGAAAAATCAATTTCTAAAGCTTGCCGCACCCAATATATACGTACATAATAAATTTCCAACACGAGCAAAAAATAACATTTTAGTTGGCTGCTACTATAATGGTATTTTGTACATTGGAACCATTCATAAGTGAATTAGAACAATACTATGACGTTTTGGGTCATTAATTATGCCTGCGTGATATAATGGCAACGTGGCACGAAGGGCACAGAACTCGTAAAAAGTTCTGTAGTCATATACCTAGTGTACAATCAATTCTGTTGACAAAATCCGTGATAAAAGCACTTGCCAATCGATCTAAATATTTTATTTCGTACACCAAACTGGGTACAGGTACAAATTACGCATTAGGTGATGTTTTATATATCATTCGTTATACAGGGCGTGTAATTTTTATTTTTTTCTGTGTATAATATGTTAAGTATATGTTTATGTAACGTTAGAATTAGAGAAAATGTTACTAAAATACATTAGTCGATATTATTATGCGCGTCCTTCGTGGTGAACTAATAAAACAGCTGAAGAACTGGAATAAACAAAACACAAATGTCCCAAAAAAAAAAAAAACGTTACTCTTGCACAGCAGATTTAGGTTAAGAAATTTCTCAATAAATTTTGCGCCATGAAATTTTATACATGTGAAATTGTTTCTAAATAGAAAATTTTGATTATATCGAAATATTTTTTGTGTTTCGAGAACATTTGCGAACTAATTAAAGCGTTCGTGCAAAATCACATCCACAATTTCACATCTAGAAACTCTTATTAAAAAAACTTTTGGCAAATTTTAGCAAAAATATTATAAAAAAATTATAATAATTTATATTATAATATTTAATTATTAATTTTTTTTCATGGTCCTGTAAACCCTTGACTCTTTTCTAAATAAATAAAAAAATAAATAACTCGACAAATTTAATAAAAAATTAATAGTGCCTTACAATATTTATTAATTATTCGCATGTACATTGCCTCATATTTTATGAACCAAAGATGATTTATCTCTTAATACAGTCCTGAAGATAAATTCTATATATATTAGAAACGTACGGTACGCTGCCACTTTACTGAAATTTGACAAGAACAACATATAATTGACATTCAAAATGTTGTCGCACATCAAATCTGTTAGTTATCTTTCCATATACAGGGTGTGTCAAAATTATTTTGAGAAATTGATTTGTTGGTATTAAAATACGTTCGATATCACCCTGTATATGGGGTGTTTAAAACCAGTAAATATGAAACATGGTGTATTTTGAGTTAAGATTTTTTTTTTACGAAAATGTAGCCAAGAGATAATATTTTTAAAATACTTTTAAAAAAAGTTAATGACAGATTCTACTAGTCTTTATATTATTAGTTACTTTTTTCAATTTGTCAAAATTGAGGTTCTAGTTTGACAAGCTGCTAAAAATTAATATAATTATTAATTAAAAAATAAATACCTGATTTTTTTAAGTAAATAGAATATTTTATTTTTTATTTTTCTCTATGTAGGTCGACATTGAGCAAATATGAGTTTATTTTATCGCTTAATTAAGCCGTAGTATGGTAAAAAACTAAATTAGCAATATTTGGTGCAGCGACATCTATACACGATTTGCTTGTACCAGTCAGATGTGAAAGTACCATATTAATTGACACAACTAATAATAGATGGCGTTCAGCGGTGCAATAAATTACCTACCCATTTTTATCGCTCGCAAAATTCGAAAAGGGCGATATCCCCTTAATAATATTTCTATGCAATTTCATACATCGGTAATCCCCTTAAAAAGAAATTAATAAATATCGAACACTTTCGTTACAAATTGCCATTTTGTAAAGCGCTTATAATAATTCTAATTTATTCAAAGGGGAAATTCATGTCGTGTCATTGAAGATTCACTTTCCCGCTTTCCTGTAGACACTATAATCCATTGTTTAAACGTTTTCCTGTCGCTAATCCGAAGACATTATTTACGATATTCACTTTTCCCAGTCAGTCCACGATGGCAAATTTATGTATTTATGCTTTTCAATTTCGTATATATCATATCTACCTATATACACAGTGTCCACTATTGCACTTTTTTTTTTCATTGAATTTACGAACTGCACATTTTTTTTACAGAATCAAATTAACCCAAAAGTATTTAACTGTTAATTTTTCAAAATTTCAAATAATAGAATTTAAAAATTGATAAAAAAATTAGTTTTAACGCACAAGTAATTAATTAATGCTAAGAAAATATGACGTATATAATTAATTATTAATTTAATTTTAGACGCGCAAAAAAAACGTAAGAATTACCTGTATACAGAGTGTCCACTATTGCACAATCTGTCCAATTGTTTTTTGCATCGAACTGCACATTTTTTGCAGAATCAAATTAACCCAAAAGCATTTAACTAGTTAATTTTTCAAAATTTGAAAATAATAGAATTTAAAAATTGATAAAAAAATTTAGGTTTAACGCACAAGTAATGAATGCTAAGAAAATACGTCGTTCTCGACAAAATTAATTATTAATTTAATTCTAGATGCGAAAAAAAAGTATCTATATACAAAGTGTCCACTATTGCACATTATTTGTATTTGCAAATTTTAGATGCGCAAAAAAAATGGTAAGAAAGATTTTCTGAAAAACGATTGACAACAAAATCCGCACTTACGTAAACAGTTTGGCGGTTAATTTATAACAAATAGCCACTCGGTGTAAATCTCTTCATACTACACATGCGGCGGTAAAGTTTCGTTCCGCTATCATCATATAATTCCCCGTTAATTCCGGTAAACTTTTCAAAAACACCTGCCGGTCTAACCGAAACACAAAAGCGGAACACAGACGGATGCAAATCGCGATTATACCTACCCGTAATGTTAATGCGATTTCGAACGAAAACGTGCGCGCTGCTGCGATCCGTGCGTGCCATTGGCACGGTGTATCGACTACCGTGCCAAAATTGATGCCGATCATCGCGCATCTGCACACATTGATAAATAAAACAACACGAATCAAGAGTGTTAGAAATTTTGACGTTTTTGTTCTAGTGAAAATGATAGTGAAAATGATGCTGAAGTGTCTTTTAGAAGGCTTGTAAAAAACAATGTTTTTATTTCGAAATTAATTATAATTTTCAACAAAAAAATCTAAAAAGTAACCTATCTATATCTAAAAATGTAAAAAAATCTAACTAACCTAATCTAAAAAAAAATCTATAATAAATATATATAAAAATCTATGTATTTAATAAAAATAACCTAATCTAAAAAAAATCTATAATAAATATATAAAAAATCTATGTATTTAATAAAAATAACCGAATCTAAAAAAAACCGTCTATATTTGTGATTTAATTTTCTAGTTTATATATTAAAAATATAGCGAGCGATTTTTTTTGATAATAAAATTTTTGTTCTTGCTTGGGAAGGACGTAGTATCTCCTGCTAGTGAAGTTGTGGGCACAGCCTTCGAAATGCGCATATAATGCTTGGACAAAGTCTATTTATAATTTTATTTTTTTATTCTTACATTATATTACATTATATCTTCTTTATATGCACAAAATGAAATTTCCTTTGTATTTGGGAAGTAGTAAAATTTACTTTTCCTGGTATATTTTGTTCTTGAGTCGATTAAAACTTTCTTAATTACTTATTAGCTCTAATTTATTTTATAATACGAAGCAAAAAATCTCTTGGAAAATTAATAGCTCTCTTCACGATAACCGAAACTTATAAAAAGTTGCTGTAAAGAAAATCTAACAATCTTTTGCCGTATATATAGTACGATCCAAAAATAAATATTCCTCTATTAAAAAAAATTTCAATTACTTTCAACATGAATAATGATGAAAATGAAAATTATTTTTTATATATTATGCAGATTCTGGTTATATAAAAAAATTACTGTATATATATATATATGTATATATATAAGCTGTATTTTAGTGTTCTGCATACTTCCCTCGCATCCTCGGCATTCAAACAAACATCGTTTTTATTCAATAATCTTCAAAATTTAATAATTTTCATTTATTTGCTCAAAATCGGAAAATTAGCGCCTGTCTAAAATTTTCAAAATAACAAAATAGACGTAATAATACGGCACGATTTTTAATTGGGCATTAAATATGGGACCGACTGTATTTGATGCAGGTTATTTGGTATTTTCCGTTTTCCTCGGTGTAATTTAATTTAATCCCCGATACGATGGCAGCGCCTCTCTCTTATAAAAGCGTAAACAAACAGAACGTGATTACCGATTTACCGATGACGGGTTGGGGGGGGGGGGGGGGGGGGGGGGGCACCCCCCCCCGAACACAAACTTAAAACCAATCGGAAAAACCAATTTTTTTCCACAACAAAATTGAAATTTCTCGAGTAAAGAAGAATAATTTTTCACTGACGATATTGAAAGTGAAAATTTAATTACAAAAAATCGTGTACCTTTTCACCCTCGTTAATTCTTTGATTACGACCCACAATAGTACCAAAAAAGACGTTGAGTTTTTCGCATTTATTCGTTTTATAAAACGTCACGCTAAAATTGTAATTGAAAGTGATTTTTACTATGGATGCGCATTTCGATAACCAAGCCCCCATCATCAATCTGAAGAAAAAAATTGTACACCTCCGCTCACCGAAATTTAAATACAAATGTATTAAAATAAAATAAAACGATTATTAATTTATTAATAAAACGCAAATTATTATTATTTTTATATCCGCAATTATTAATTTATTAATTATTAAATTAATAAATTGATATTTTCGCAAATTATTAATTTCGCAAATTAATAATTTGCGAAATGAATTTGTCGCAAATTATTAATTTTCAATTTTTTTTCGAAAGTAATTTTTTTCAAAAAAAGTCATTTAAGTCGCAGAGGTCTTGTGTTCGAATTCCGCCCAAGGTGGTGTTTGTTTAACAAAAATTTATACCAAAATAAAAAATTATATTATTTCTTTTACTCAATTTTTTTTTTTTACGTTTAAAAAAAATCAAGCGTTAATATTTTCTGTCAAAATTACATCGAAGAGATTGTAAATTAAATTTTCACTAATCATATTTATTTTTTATATAGTCGTACAAATTGTCGCAATTTAAATAATTGTTGTGATACTACTGACGGTGGAAGCGGAACCCCCGAAATGCGCATCTAGCTAATAAATGCTTTGAAATATGATTTTTTACAACTATTATTAAAAATATATATAATAACAATTTTTACAAACTAATAACATAGCATATATTTTTTCTTTCTTTTAATATTGACATTTTATTGATTTTTACTTATAATATAACTACCTCTTTTTTTTTTATAAAAAAATTATGATATTGTTTTCTAGGAAATCGAGAGAGTGTCTCTTCTAACATTTTGCCGTCTCTTTTCGGATTCCATGTGTTTCATATAGATTTATAAAGGCGCACACACACCATCCAAACGCAATCAATAAATATTTAGATTCATAAAACATTCGCGAAAGAAAAAAATTTTGCACGATAATAAAAATATAAAGTTTATTACTTATGGTTAAAATTTTATTTAAAAATGATTTTCTTTTTTAATTTGAAAATTCGGGTGAAACAATTGACGATATACGAGGTGTAAATTGTCAATAATTCTATCACATTTTTTTCACGCCCCTCCTGTGTATATATATGTCAATTTTTTTGTTGGTGTAAACCGTGCTGTAGTGTCACTTTAGAATCACTCGCTATATTTCACCGAGAATGTATATTAATTCGGGCGGTTGTTTGCGGAACGTTTCGATTCTATGCCCCTCCGATTTTGCATTGTTTGTGGCACGCAAATTGGTTTTTGAAACATTTTCCCGTGCGCTTATTGCTATATGAAAGGGAAAAAAATTCAATTCCGGAATGATAATGGCCGATGTACTTCGCAAAACAATTTGCAACATCAATATTAAAGTTCATCTTAAATTATTAATGTTTATATGCGCGCAGTTCTTTTTTGCATTGTTTTTGTCTGACGAGTTTTTTCAGAGAGCTAAGAAATTGACAGATAGACGAAATGAAAAAAATTGTACAATTTTTTTTCTTAGAAATAATGTAAAAATAGTTTAGAAAAACAATTAATTTTTTTTTTAATATGATGGTATGTATTTTTTATTATTTTCGTGTCACCGAGCTGTCAAAAAAAGTCGGCCATCATGATTTAGCCGTATCCTATCAAAAAAACGTGACACCGACATTTGTAATTAGTCAAAATAGCGTACTGAAATGTAAATATATACATTTTACGAATATATAAATAAAATTTCAAACGAACTCTGGTAGCGTAAATAATAACAATCTGTTTAAGTTTCTCTGTAAAAATTCCCGACATACATTTTTTTATTTTACAATTTTTTTTTTTTCATATTGTGTATCATATATAAAAATAGAAAGAAAATGTGCCTAGAATTGGCCGCTGAATATTTTTTTAATTTAATTTTTCAAAAACTGTTGCACATCTGTTTTAAGGTTTTTTTATCCAAAAATTCAAGCGAAGTTACCTTTCTACTGTTGAAATATTTATCTATTTTTTAAGGTTTATTAACCAAAAATTCAAGCGAAGTTACCATTTTTCCTGTTGAAATATGTATCTATTTTTAAGGTTTTTTAACCAAAAATTCAAGCGAAGTTGCCATTTTTCTGTTGAAATATTTATGTATTTCTTAACCAAAAATTCAAGCGAAGTTACCATTTTTCTGTTGAAATATTTATGTATTTTTTTTATGGTTTTTTAACGCAAAATTCAAGCGAAATGACCTTTTTTCTGTTGAAATATTTATCAATTTTTTACGGTTTTTTAACCAAAAATTCAAGCGAAGTTACCATTTTTCTGTTGAAATATTTATGTATTTTTTTATGGTTTTTTAACCAAAAATTCAAGCGAAATGACCTTTTTTCTGTTGAAATATTTATCTATTTTTTAACCAAAAATTCAAGCGAAGTTACCGTTCTACTGTCAAAATATTTATGTATTTTTTAAATCCATATTGCATATCGGCCAAATGTCTTCAGCCTCTTCAATGTATTATTTTTTTAAAAATTGTAAAAAACAGCAACGAAAACGTTATATTTTTTGATGAACTTTTAGTCATTAATAAATAATGTTATAGACCTTCCCTTCTACTTTTTTTGTATTTTTTTATATATGTATATTTTTGCATATAAAATTATTTTACGTTATTTTTTAAATTGTATAATTTCAATTTTTTTTTAACCCACCATAAAAACGTGATAAAAAAAATTGAATGAATTTTGTTCAGTCCATTTTATTTTTTTGTAATTTTAAATTATATTTATGCATTTTTTCATTATTTTTAGATTGATAAGTATAATAAAAAATAAAAAATTGTTAATCAACAAAAATTTTATATTTTTCGTTGAACTTTTATGCGTTAATAACATTACAGACTTTACCTTGTATTTTCTTGTATTTTTTCTATTTCTTGTATTTTCGCATTTTTAAACTACACCTTCGCGTATTTTACATTCTCATTTGCTAAATTCCAATTTTCTCATTACACTATCAATAAATTCCTACATTTATTACTTATATAAACAAACATCACCCAACCAAAACATAATATCAAACCTCCGAACCGCAAATACAAAACACCGCAGTAACTACACACTTTGTACCCGTATAGACTCTCGCTACACGTGCTGCAATTAATCGTACCATCTGCACAGAATTCTGCAGATGTCCACATCGACGATTAAATCGCTTTATCTTATCAGTATAGCATTGGTCCTCGGTATGATCTAATGCTCGCGCGTACCTCTATTGTTAAAAAACGATTTTTTTACCGGAAAACATCGAAGAAAAATCGCGAAAATTCGTACCGTTGTGTAATAACTACCTGTCCTTCCAGCGTGGTTTTTTAATTTTGAAAATCCGACCATTTTAACCGATTTTTTTGTGATTTGTAAGCGAAAGCATATTTGTACAGGTATGTATTTAATTTAATTGATTAGAAAAACGTGTGGTATTATTATACCACTCTTTTTTGTTTAAAAAAATATTTTTTATACATATAATTGTATACATATAATTTATATTTACATATATTTATAATTTGATTTTTTTAGTATTTAATTTATTAAATTTTTAATTTTTTATTTATTAAATTACAAAATAAATTAGCGTCATCTAGCTAGCATATTTTAATCAAAGAAATTGTTAATAATTGTGTTTTTTTTAAATTTTAAACTTCATTTATGTCTGATTTGTCATATTTTGTTTTTACATAAAATTCTTTTAATATAAACACGTCTAGAATAAATAAATAAATAAATAAATACTAGTTAAATATAAAAACTTAAATTTAAAAAATATAAAAATAATATCATTATATTGTATTTTGTATTTATAAATATTTATTTATATTTATAAAAAAATAATATTGAACAAATTCGCGCCGAAAGATTTTATGAACATTTTATTAAATAATCCGAATCTTAAAAAAAAAAGCAAAATATGTGTAACAAAAATAAGGAATATTATTTATATGGCAAAGATTAATAAAGTTAACTTTTTTCTAGTTTCTAATATATAAGTATTTATAATTTACTAAATATATACAAGAAATTTAATTTATTAGCAAAAACTTACAAAATAATTTTTCACTGAAATGTTTATAGAAATTAATTCGTAAATAATATTAATGTTAGTATTAATACGTAGAAAAATATTTCTGAGAAATTCTAAAAATTTAGAATCGTTTAAGTGCCAGTTTTTTTTTTTTTTATTAAAACCGAAGATATAAATACATGAAGTATAGAAGAAGTATAGAAGTATGATTTGAATAATAATACACATGTGAATATGAATTAATTTTTTTAAATAATTCAATGTTAAAAAAAATCATAAATTTCCAAAAATGCCAATTCTAAATTTCTAAAAATTTATTCAAATCGAACTTGAAGATATTTAATCGGTAGACTTTTATGTTAAGTTTTTATATATTTTTATTAATGGTCGCAATTGCAAAAAAAAGCAATTACTTTTGATTTAGAATTTTTTTCTATAAAATTTTCTATATTTTTCACTTCAACTATTTTTAATAATATTATCCAATCATTAAATAATTTACTAAAAAAAAGTCATTGTTTCATCATTTGTCTTTCCGGAGATTTTAATTGTTATATTTCTTATTCTTTTTTTTATTAGGTTTTTGTTTCTTTCAATCTAATACAGTTCCTTTGCATTTGCCAACAATGCTATTGCATTTTTACTATTTTCTAATTTGTTCTATTTTCTATTTTCTAAATTTCTAATTTTTTACTTCAATTTAAATTTTTTACACTTGCAAATATAACAAATCTTAAGATGTGTTTAGATTAATTAATTTTCGTTGCCGCACATTGCGAAAGATTTTTTTTTTTAAATCACAAAATCACCGACATAATTTAAACTTACTAAATTTCATCTTGCCAATTTTTAATATTCAATCCACATATATAAAAAAAAACACTACAATCGATTTTTTTAATTCGTATATATTTTTTAATTCGAAGGCAAAAAACATTCCGCTGTTTCCTTCAATTAATTCGCGCAATAAAAACATGCCTTTACATTAAATATTGTTAAAAAGAAATTTAAACATCTAAATGGATTTTTCCGAAGTCCAAATACAAATTGCTTTCGCCTCGAGTGAAAAAAGTGTTTGCAAGCTGGCACGAACTGACGCATTGACCACGAAATTGACCACAAAGCTAATTATTCGCATCGTATTTATCGAAATAAATACTTTCGACGTTAACAAATCCGATTTGTATAAAACAAAAATCAACTTTACTCTATGTGAAGTATAAAACATCACCGCAACTGTGTGTGCATTATTAACGCGTGAACGGTTGGTTACATATATAACCGTGCGGTTTGTATACTCTGAATTGCTTTGTGTTAACGTAACGAAGCAAAATAAATAATTAGCAGTAAAATCTGCGGCATATAAAACTTGACAAAAGGGCAGATGGTGATCTGGAACTAGCCAAAGATTTATATAGGGATAGTTTAAATAATCCAGCAGATGTGGATGTAATAAAAACGGTTCTTTACTCATTGGTTTATGTTGAACAGCTGATTCCAGTGCAGTACAATGTATTTTTTTTTTTAATTCCATGTTAAAATTTCAAAAAAAAATATCATCAATTTCCAAAAATGCGAATTCTAAATTTCAAAAAATTTATTCAAATCGAACTTGAAGATATTTAATCGGTAGACATTTATTTTAGGTTTTTATATAATTGGGTGGTTATATAAAAAAATGGGTGGTGTAATGCTAAAATTTAACGGTGCGTTTTATTGATAAAAACAAAAAATATATGTGGAATCAAAAAAAAAATTTGCTCGAGCAATTTTTCATTACCATGATTCTAGATGTTTTTCCATGCAAAAAAAAATTTAAAAATATTAATGCCATAATAAGTAGGAAGGCATTCGTAGAAAAGGAACAGATTTTAAGATCAAATATTGACTTGGGTATTAGAAAAAGATTACTGAAGGTATATGTTTGGAGTGTAACACTGTACGGGTGTGAGGCGTGGACTATAGGAAAGGAAGAGAAGCGTAGATTAGAAGCACTTGAAATGTGGTGTTATAGGAGGATGATGAGGATTGGTTGGGAAGATAAAGTAACAAATGAAGCTGTACTAGAGTTAGTAGGGGAGAAGAGAAGTATCTGGAGAGTGTTACAGCGTAGGAGAGACGGATTAGTGGGGCATCTTCTTAGGCATGGGGGGATTATGCAATTGATCATAGAAGGTAGAGTGGAGGGAAAGAGAGGGGTAGGTAGGCCTAGATTGGAGTATGTGAGTCAGATAGTTGAAGACGTTGAGATGAATAGCTATAGGGAGATGAAGGGATTAGCTCAGGATAGATCGGCATGGCGTGCTGTTTCCAACCAATCTTTAGGATTGCGGACTCCTTAACTAACTAACTAATGCCATAAAAAATCCATAAAGAACAAGACCCGAAAAAAAAATCGAAAATATTCAGAATGCAAAATTACATCAGATTTTTTTGGAAATCACTAATTTTCGCAACCTCTGAAAATTATTCAGTTGAAGTTTTCAATTTCTTGTGTTTACCGATTTTTTTTTTGAGATAAATTGGTGAACTAATTCATCAAATTTTATATGTAAGATGTTTATGTACCAAAAAATTCTACACCCGGTATATAAATGATATGGATCCTTCGTATAAATACTTATATACATATATATATATAAATTTACTTTCATATATCTTTTTTTTTTATCTGTCATATATATTTTTTAAACCGTAATTTTGTAAATTCTGAAATTTATTGCAAATTAATAGATTTACGATTTTTAGGTGATATTTTACCAAATCATGTTATAAAATATTTAAAATTAAATATAAGAAAAATTAAATATATTTAAAAAAATGAAAAATTGATTAGTACATTATAGAGATCCTACGGCATAAAATAAATGAATAGAATATTACAAAAAAAAAACATAAC
This sequence comes from Leptodirus hochenwartii, assembly GCA_947310635.1. NCBI lineage: Eukaryota > Metazoa > Arthropoda > Insecta > Coleoptera > Leiodidae > Leptodirus > Leptodirus hochenwartii. Next base: position 157,286 of record OX371181.1, on the reverse strand, counting down.
TCAAGTTATTTCTGAAAATTAAAAATATTAAAAAAAAACTTGTATCATTATAAATTTTAATATTGAATATCACCCAAATATTTGGGTGATATTCTATATTATAATTTAACACCGTAGTGATAATTTTTTAAATTATAAATTTTGCAAAAATATATAAAAAATGAAAGATTAATTTCTTTATATGCTTCACATATGTATTTCTACAAAATTCTCTCAATTGAAATGTCTACAAAATCGAGAAAAATACCTTGTGGGGGATTTTGAACCGTTCTTAAATCGACAATTTGAAAATTATAAACTTACCAAATAGAAGATTTTTTTTTAAACTTTAAAAATTGTTCGAGTTGCGATTTTTAGTTGATATTTTACCAAATATAGAAATACACGTTTTAAAAATATTTAAAAATCAAATATAACAAAAATTAGATATATAAAAAAAAATTTAAACCATTAGTTCATTTTAGAGATCCTAACGTATTTTTAAAAACATCAATACCCAATAAAAAACGCAATCAAAAATCGTGCTATCAATAAAAATTTCAACATAACTTAATTTAATTAAATTAAATATTTACAAACAACACACATAATAATATAATAAAATTTTCCCGGCATGAAAACTATAGATTATTTTCTTTTGTGAAGTTCGGGCATACACATGCACACTTTTCATGTGTATTTATGTATTTATTTATTTAAAAACGGCGTTCTTTATTTCAATATTCCTCAAAGGGATATATAAAATATGCAGTCTCGATTCATACAGGGCTACTTCCGTAACGAAGTTAAAATTGAATGCTGCTCATACTGTCGTGTACAGGTTGACTCAATCACAATGTTCACTATAATTTATTATACAGTAGCCTTTAAACAAATCGTAGTAATTTATCAACGTTTATGATCATTTATTTTTTGATTTATCGAAAAAAATAAAAGAAATAATGTTTTATTTTTTTTAAATTGAATATACGCGTGGTTAAAAAAATCTAACTTTTTTACTACCAGAATATAATAAAATTATTGACTTTGGAAAAACTGTAATAATATCAAATTTTCGAAAAATAAAACTATAAATTGGAAAAGTATTTTTTTTTTTGCAATATCTACTGGTGCCTTCTATTGTTTTTTAAACAATATTTTTCGAACGTTTAATGTATTTTTTTTTTTTAATGGTGAGCATTTGGTATAAATCAGCCTGTATAAAAGGGACATATGGATCGCGTTGTCCTTTGGCTATATGTTTAAAATTTCCATGTTAAATCTATGCATATCATTTACGAGTTTCTACTCTAGAATGCTGGATAATAAGCTATATAGACAGGGATGTACTAATTTTTTTTTTTGGGGGATGATATTAGTTAATTGCGAATTCAGTTATAATAATTCCACACGTATAGTATATATTAAACTATTTTCTAGTTTTACATAATCTTTTTATGGAAAAGTAAATAATTTTGCATTTATAAATATTTATTTTATTTTATAACGTCAAATCAAAATTATATAAAACATAATACATAAAAAACTATTATTTACTTAATACAAATTTATTAACTAATATTTACTTAATACAAATTCAACATTGTCAAATTTATTTTACTAATTTTTTTTTAAGTTCAACCCTGCATTTGCATATTTATCTAAATTTTAGTTATAGATGTGGATATGTAATATCCGTGATTATTCATTCCTCAATTAAAGCCGGATTTATGAATTTATTACAGAAAGCACAAAATGTACCAATTGCATATAATATTTTGTACAGTCGTATTAAAATGTTACGCTTTGTTAAATTTTTATATTTTTACATTTCATGTTTTTGTATTTTATGGCTTTTTTCTCTCGAAAAAATATGTTTTCGCTTCAGATATAGTATGAGCAAATTAAACATTTTTAGATTGATATCAATATTTGAGCCAGAAATTTTTTTTTTACAAAAGAGCCGTAATATTTTAAATACGCACGCATAAATGTTTAGATTAGGTAATGTCATATTTTGACAGTATGTTTGTTACATTTTAAAAAGAGTTTCGGCAAAAAACTTTATATTTTTTGACTGCCAAAAACGAACGCGTCTTTCAAAAAAATTTGCCAAGGCCTTAATATCTAAATTACAATATTTCGAACAGCTGATTGTCAAATTGACATCACTGTACTATGTCTATCAAAAAATATCTCGACTCAAATATGTTTTGTCAAACGTTTGAAGAGAAAAATGAAATTATTTTTTTTTTGACACAAATTATTTGACAGAATCAATACAAATCGTAAATTCACGATTGACAAACTGAAACACAGATGGCACTTATACCTTCAATTATAAAAAATACGAAGAAAAACATTTTTTTCAACAAATACTACCAACTTATTAAAAATTTTTTTTGTTTTTTTTTTGTTGGCACTTAACAAAATGTAAGTAAATATGAAATCGTCGTTAGTAAAGGTGAAATGTCAAAACGTCAAATGTCAGTGGTACCAATCGTCTATTCAAAATTCCCTAAACTTTATTCTGGGCAAATATATTCATATCAACAAAACAAATATGTGTAAAGTAAAAAAAAGTTAAAATGAAAAAAATAAAAATAAAAAAAACTGTCGCAAATGTACCTTGAGCATATATATATATATAGAGAGAGAGGTGTCGAATTTTTTTAAATATCGTTGTAATTTTTTTATAGCGACGAATATTGTACCAAATACATTATTTTTTCATATCCTTAATCAGGCAATTATCTGTTCATATCTTAATATTGAAAAACTATTAATAAAATTTTCATTCGAAAATTAATTTTTAATTTTTCAATCATTTTATTCGCCAACGTTAATTACATTCATACACAAACAAATCATTGTTCACTTTTTTATTTCCCTGTTACCTGCTAATTTAAAAAAAAAATACAACTCGATACAAAAAAAAACAAAAACATGCCTTATTTTAATATACCCGTGTTCACTTTAAATCCGCAAAATACTTTTTTTTTATTCAATTCTATTAAATTTTTATCGCTGAATCTATGCAGAAAAATGTGTTTCTCTAATTGGATATTCTAGATTTTTCCATTTCATTAATGGATATAATCTTAAATATTTCACCTGACCTAACCTAACGTACAATACTCATCAATACGACAAATCGATATATCGATAGGACAATTAATCATCCTACGCTTCGATATAAAGCGCAAGAAACGAACGTTTACTTGTTGTTAAAAGCACAGTCTTCGGGTCGCTAATTCAGCTCCCGTTGGTATAATTGGCTTGATTGTCGGAGGGGGTGGTTTATTATACAGTTGTCATTTCAATCTTGTTGTTCCGCAACTAATCTGCTTTTAATTAAAGCTTATTGTTGGTAGTTACGCTCAGAAATGCGCAACAAAATCAGGCACTTACAAAAACAAGATGCTAATATCCTTCTTCGCAGGTATTTGGTATAGCAGGAATTTTTTAATTTTTTTGAAATTATTGTTTTCGATTAAATTTTGAAAAGCAAATATTTGATCGTAACAATTGTTTTTTTTTTTGACAAAAATACATTCCGAATGAATTAAGATTATTTTGTTACATAAGCGCTTTAGGCGTAAAAAACTAACAGTGGATCAATAAAATTTCGTATTACTCGGAAAATTTTAAGATATACTTTTTACAGCTAATAATCTTTTTTTTTTATCTGAAATTTTTCGGAGTAATATGAAATTTTATTGATACACTGTGTATATACATTTTTGCATTAAAAATGATGTATTTATATATTTTTTGTTAATTATAAAAAGTAAGGTGCCACACACAGTGTATTTTTGATCATAAGACTTGTTTTTATTAAAAAACATACACCGGGTGTAGATAATTTTTTTTTTTGTATTATTAGAAAGTTGTGATGTATTAAATTTTCCAAAATTTAAGATATACTTTTTACAGCTAATAATCTTTTTTTTTTTCTTAAAATTTCGGAGTAATACGAAATTTTATTGATACACTGTGTATATATATTTTTTGCATTTAAAAATGATGTATATATATATTTTATTCATTATAAAAAGTAAGGTGTCACATTTTTGATCATAAGACTTTTTTATTAAAAAACATACACCGGGTGTAGATTAATTTTTTTTTGTATTATTAGAAAAATGTAGCTCTATAAGTTGTGATGTATTAAATTTTCCAAAATTTAAGATATACGTTTTACAGCTAATAATCAATTTTTTTTTATCTTAATTTTTTCGTAATTTTATTGATACACTGTATTTTTTTTGCATTTAAAAATTATATATATATATATTGTTAATTATAAAAAGTAAGGTGTCACGCACAGCGTATTTCTGATCATAAAAGATTTTTTTTTATTAAAAAACATACACCGGGTATATATATATACATATTTTTGTATGATTAGAAAAATGTTGCTCTAAAAGTTGTGATGTATTAAATTTTCGAAAATCGCTACAAAAATTAGAGCCAAATAGACTTTCAATCTATCTAGACTGTGGGTTCGAATCCCAGCCAAGGCAGAATAAATAAATAATATCTGTGCATGCCAGAAAAATACGATTAATTAACAAACTTTAACAGTAGTATTTTGGTAATGAACAAAAAATATTTGCTAATACTTTTTGCTCCGAACATTTTACAAAATAATCAGAATTCGAAAAACTGTTTACCCCGATATCTATCTATATGCAACTTAAAATACGCACATAAATCAAGACAAAAGTATCCCATTACGGGAATCCGGATCTTTACCTTCACATGCACGTCAACATAAAAGTTTAAAAATACACATCTTCATATTGTGTGTGGACGACACTCGCGCAATATTAGGGCCCTATTACACTGCACTGTAAAAAATATCCCGCAGCGTTTTGAAATTGGTCGAAGTATTTGTCTATTGGTTAAATAGGAACTCTCTTTTTTTATATAATCTTTAAGAGCTATTAGGCTGATTGAATGACTAAAAATTGGACATGAACATGTAAATAAACAATTATAATTAAAAGAATTAAATCAAATCTCCCAGCAAAATGAAACATGTCAAGTAAAAATTCGGAAAACGATCTAAAGAATGTTGAATTGTTTCGTCAACGTTTCGTCAACGTCAACGTCATTTCGTACGCAAGTTGAAAAATTTGTAATAATAATATGTATTTATGTATATGTATACGTATTTATTTGGAATATTTTTTTTTCGTTTCTGCAATAAACAAACATTGTTTTAGTTACATTGTTTTCCATTCAATATTCAAAACAATTCATTGATAATTTATTTGTTTTTTAATTTTACATTTTGAGTTTAGCCTATTGGATACTTTCCTCCGTTTTTTATTATTTTAATTTCTTCAATGATAATCAATCACTCGAATTAAATCTGCAAATTTGGACATGCATCATGTTGGTGTTTAAATAATTAATAACAAATGACAGTATTATGATTAAAATTTTATAAATTTTTTATAAATAAAAATATTCCCTGTATACAAAAACGTCGCCAAAAAATTTTTTTTCTTAGACAAGATGATAACAATAATTTATGCACTATATTTTTCTTAAAAATTTCGATTGCAAAAAAATAAACGAAATATGAAAATCCAATACATTTCGTAAACTGTGAGAAAACTTCAAACACTCGGTATATTATCCTCGAAGTGGTAACATAATCCACACATATTTTATGGTTCAAATTGTATCGTTTCATTTCTATTTCACACAAAGAAGCATGTACAGCATATATGAAGCGGCCGGACTGCCTTCGGTATACTATATTTTTATTTATTTTTTGTAAAAAAAAGAATGGGCGCTGAAGGCTTTCCCCATTCTTTATGGCTCCATGCTTAGCATTATAGGTTGCCAGTGTAAATATTTAAGGGAACTTAATCGTGGCACATTCAGGGTACTCCTGAATGGCAAACATTCACAACGTCCATGGTCCGGAAGGGTTTTTTTTATCAAGAAAATATGCCTGATCGGTGCCGGATTCAAACCAGCGAACAGCGCGACGCGCTAGCATAACCCAACGACTATACCGCTGTGCCACGCTGCCTCCTAATTATACTATATTATACATATAGGCAACTTTCAAAATCCCAGTGCCGCCAAATAACAGTTCTAAAAGTGTGCAATGTTCAACCGTACAGTCAACATTGCTGGGCCGTCTAATAAGGCCCTAACAGCAACTATATTAAGCTGTGAATAGACGGCAATGGCGTACAGCCGGTCGCCCCCCAACGCCCCCCCCCGCAATCCCGCTTTCGTGGCAAAGCCCCGTAAAGTCCACAGCAGTGTCTCTGAGCTCAGACTGCGCTCTTTTAGTTTAGGCCGCTGCGGAACGGAAACTAAAAATAATCCATCTCAATTAACACCTCTAAAGAGTATGCACCGTGCTGAATGTTGATAGTATACAGGACCGTATTTTCCGTATTGTAAAGGCAACGTTACTTTTTTTTTATAATGAAGCAAAGTTCGTTTTTCTTTCAAAATAAAAGTTCCAACAAATAACTCTTTATTAATTCTTAAAATCATTTTTACAACAAATTTTCACGATTTAAAATATATATTGATATTTTATTTTGCAAAGATTCAAGCGAATGATTCAATTTCTTTCTCTAGATGCAGATGAAGCAAAAAATAATAATGTAAGACAATTATTTAATTTATTTTGACTTCTTAGATATTTAAACCACCCTGTATATAACATATCTACTTTTATGAATTGGTAATTAAAATTATATATATCGTGCGTATTAATAAAAAATTTTAGTATGATTTTTTTTAATCGATATTTTCTAATAAATAAGAAAAATCTGTAAAATCACGATATAAAAAAAAATTTGCCTAGTTTATTGTAAATTTTAACGACTTTTACCATTTTTTTTTTGGAAATTGCCCTACTTTGGGAAGGACTTTTAGAATGATGTAAAACTTTGTTCTTTCGCCATGTTGCAATTTATTAAATATTGGAAAATATTTAAAGTAATCGTTTATTTTAATACGAAAGCAAAACAAATAAAAATGTATTAATCTAACTAATTTTTCTTTTATTAATTGAATATAAAATAAAACAATAGAACACATTTATTATTAATAAATATAATACGTTATTTTTTTTTATAGAGTATAAAAAAATAATTTTGGAAAATTTGCAAATATAAGATTGTGATCATTTATGTAAAAAATGGCAAACGAGTAGAAAATTTTGGGATATATATTTCTTCATTAACTAATCCAAACCTAAATATTTATAAAAAAAATATCTTTCACGTAAAATAATATTTTCATTATCATCCTTTTTCGATTAAAAAAAAAATTTATAATGGCAAACTTGGCCAAAAAATCGGGAAATTAAAAAAAATTATATAAATTTTAATTTTTTTAAATGGATAATAAAATGTAATAAAAAATTTCAATTTTTCAACAATCATCAATAGTAATATAAACTTGGGCAAAACTTGTATATTTGTGACCTATTTTTTGAGAATGCATTTTCAATTTTCGACATGCTATTTTTTTTCAAATACTCTGGAATGTATATCCTAAGCATTGAAATGAAATTTAATTTGCAAGTGTCCCATTACAGTACAAATACCGCATTCCATTAGAGATGGTAAAAAAAATCACGAGTATTCGATTAATCGATTTTCTGTTTTATTCGTGAAAAAAATTGTCTGATTATTCGAACAAATTAAATTTTTTATTTTTTTTGGGTTCTGATAATATAACATTTGAATATATTGAGGAAGTACTAAAAACTAATTGGTTGAACCTAATTCATGAGTGTTAAAAAAAATTGTGATTGTAAGAAAAAAAAAAAATATATATAAAAAAGTAATAAATCCAAAATTAGAAAATATAATTTTTTTTTTCATTTCATTTTATTTACAATCTGTCGTACAAACATTCAGTAAATTTTATAATACAAAATTTCTGCCATCTTTATTTATTATCGTATTTAGAGCAAACATTGCGTTTATTTTATTTATTCTTCGCTAGCCTTCCTGCTATCTATCAAATAACCACATCAAGATAAATCGATATATCGAACGCCGCACTATATACTACCATAACCTCGAAACCTACAATATTCGTACATTTGATGATTATGTGCGCGTACACTGAAAATAAAAAAAAAATTTTTTTGGGCAATTGATTGTAGAAGGTAGGATAGAGGGAAAGGGTGGCGTGCTGTTTCTAACCAATCCCTAGGATTGAGGACTATCTAATTTAAACTAATTTTTATATAGGGTTAAATGAAACTAAAATAAAAATATAGGGTGAGGCGTAAAAAATGACGGAGCGAGTGAAGAAATTAAAATTGCCATTTGAAAATTAATATTTTATTTGAAAACATTGGAAAGAGCAAATTAACGATTTGTTCGAAATTAATTATTTATATGGGGTGAGTCGTGGAAAATATAAATAAAATTGAAGAAATAAAACTATTTTTGAAAAAAAAAAGACTAAAAATTTTTTGTCATTAACTGTCTTATATTGTTGTTGCGTTTATTATTAACGCGTTATATTTTCCAATAAAGTATAAATAAAAGCTGGTTCTCTGATTTATTCGATTTAAATTTTTAAATAAAATTAAAATGACATAATTCTGTGTAAGATTAATTAATAAGATTAATAATTAATTAATTCAAAATTTTGAGAAAATCATTATTTGATGAAAAAGCGAAAAAATCTGTCCGGGCAATGGATAACAAAAATTGGCCAAATTTTGAAAATTATAACAAAATCATTAATAGAATTAATTAAATGAATTAATTAATTAATTAAAATAGAAACATTGACAAAAAACTAAACCAATATTTTTAAAACGCTTGCATGAAATCTATCTTGTTGTTTTTAAACACATTTCTACGCAAATCTATCTAATCGATTATTTCCCAACTTAACAAAATATACGGGTTGTTCCAAAAGTTCTTGTTAGCTGAGCTACATGCTAAAACATGAAACTTAAATTCTCATTTACTATTCTTCGTATACAATTTTTTTTTAAATCTATTTTTGAGCCATACAAATTTATTTTACAATTAATATTTTATATGTATACCCCCGTATATAAGAATATGGCTCATTTTTCCAAATTTCAGTTTCCTCGCTTTATTACCTTCCAATAAATATTTCCCTTTTCGTCAACTAACGTCTTCATCTGCTACTTTATTTACCCACCCAATCCGTATCTTCCCTTCGAATTGTCTGCGCCTCACAAGCATATAATACTATACTACATATTCCCCTATTATCATTTTGTTTTAAGACATGATATATGTATTATTATTTCTTAAAATTTCCTTTGTCTCTTTTCTTCCTTTTTTTCTTATTCCTTATTCCTACAGGATTTTTTTTCTAATTTATATTATTATATTATTTTACATAGACATACCTGCAGTTTCTTCTTCTAGTTTCCCTTCTCACATCGTTTTATTCTTCTCTTGCAGAACAATTTTACGGTCCGGAAGAAGTGCAAATCATTCCTTCGTCCTTTGGCAGGACACTAGCAGAGGGCGACCATACCCCCCCACATAAATACACACCTCCACATACAATTCCAGTTCTGCAGCACGTAATATATTATCCTTCCATGGCACACTCTTAGGATTAATTACACCAGGATCTGCAAGGACTAATGTGGCCGCAGCTAAGTCAAGGTATGTGTTTTATATCTGCACTTAGTCCTGATAACATCTTGTAGTAAAAACTACTTCATTTTGTAGTGGAACGTTTTTTTTTTAGTGGAACCTAATTTTGTGTTTTAAATAATTGGCGTTTTTTTTTTTGGAAATATTTATTGGTAAAAATTTGACTTTGGTTATTTACGAAATGATGCGTATTTAGGAGAAATGTGGGGTAGGTATTCAAAATGGTAGGGGTACAGGCAATTATTCAAAAAATACATTGATGAATGATTTTAAAAAACGAATTTAATTTTAACGATTTTAACGATTTTAATGAAGATGTATATATTAATATCTAATATCTTCTACTATTCAATAATATATCCCATCCACCATCATATATACATGCGATGCAGTATAATAAAACGAAGTGTCAAAAATAAATTTTAATTTTCACTTATGGTTATCGAATGTGAAACAAAATTTAATCATCCTTTTGGGTGATAATAAAAACTTAAATTTCTAGTTTAATTAAGTCTTTTTAGACAATCTTAGAAATTAACAGAAGATGAATTTGAAAATTTGATGTTAAACAAAATTGGTCGATTGAAAATGAAAGTGAAAAATATCGTTCTATTAATTTATAAAATTAATGTTAACATACTAAGTGAATTAAAAATGTAAAAATCAAATGGTTTTGCGTCAAATCCAGCATTTTTCTTGGAATTTTGTGGCAGTGTGCGGTTTATACTTGAAAAAGAATGGAGGTAATAAAATAATGGAGGAGTTTGAGGATTTCAAGGATATAAAAAATAGTGTGTATATATTTATTATTTAAAAAAAAAATGGATTGTTCAGGCTAGAGTATTAGTAAGGATGTTTGTCGCTTTCGTTGACTTTTCGATGCGAGAAAAAATATTTTCAAGGTTATGAAATATTTCTCCCAAATACTTTCGAAAGTATTTGGAAAAATTACATCGCGAAAAGACCAGCATTTTCTTTTTATAAAATTACAATTTTCTTCTGTACATAAAACCATTTGTTTCTGACAAAATCTCCAGATGTATTTCAACATATTGATTTTGTTGAAATCTCTACACATATCGAAAAGAGTTATACAAATAAATGCGAAACAGAATTGCTTTCGTTGAAAAAAAAAAAAAAGCAATTTTACACAAAATGTCCTTTCAAGATATCTTAGGACAGATCAGTACTCAGATTATTTTATTACTACTACATAGCGAGCGCAAATAACATTATTTATCAATCCAATAATCCAAATCTAAAAATATCGTGACAGAGGTATTTTATTTCGTTTTTACGATGTGCTACTGAAGATGGGTGGCATAGCCGTCGAAATGCGCATTTAGCTTTTGGTTACGCTAGTTGGTTGCCTATATTATTATCTAATACCGTAGTGATAATTTTTAAAACGACATGTTTAGTTTAAATAAACAAAACAACTATAAAATATAATCTTGGGATATTTGTAGCCGCAATTTATTTTTATTATTAATATTTCGTGTTACTTCTGCAAGCGGTCTGAGCCAGTATATATTCGACCATCTACATTGAAATTATTTTTAACTTCGCCTGAGTTTGAGGCACACGTGCAGCGAAAATATAATATTTCCGTTCGGCTTTTCCATGGATTTTCTTTTGAATTGCCGTGCGCGAATTTGCCGCAGAATATTGTTGGGCGCAAGGTTACGGCGCAATTCTCGTAATTAATCATTTCGGTTCTTGTATATTGTACAATTTAGATATGTGCACTGTGAAAACCGTCACTCTCTATAGTGGAAAAATAATGGGCGACATTGAAGGGAAAAGTCGGGAAAAGAAACACGCATTTTCCGTATTAAAATCATCTTAAAAACGTATTTTTAATTGCTACTGTTGATGGAAGCCTAGCTTCGGAAATGCGCATCTGCTATAAACTTAAACTTTTGTTGTTTTGCTGCTGAAAAATCGGCGGAATAATCAATTAATTGATTATATATGTAATAATTCGAAATTACATATTATGTTCCAATCATGTCGATATTATTAAACATTTAGTAAACATAAAAATTATGTAATTAGTTTTTTCAAAATTTTTTTTTTTGTATAAAAAAGAATCGTAATTTTGACATTGATTTCGTGAATTTTTAAAAAACCAAAATTGTTTTTTTAATGTTGAATTAATATTTAAATAAAAATTGAACAAATATTACAGAAAGAATTGAAATTTCCTTTTAATATAATATATTAAAATAATTAATATGGCAAAGTAATGCGAAGCCACTTTATTTTTTTATAAAATATTATTTTTTTGCGTTAAGTAAAAATTGTTATTTTAATACATTATTGGAATTTTTTTTAACGTTATATTAACCAAAAAAATTGTTTTGTTTTGATGAAATGGATTATTCAAAATATCCACATTTTCTTTTAAATTAAGAAAAAATGATGATTTGAAAAAAATAACACATCTAAGAAATTTATTAAATTTATAATTTTTCTTTCTTCTTAATATTCAACAAATTGTGAACGATTTTTTATTATTATTTTAGAGCTTTTTGATAATTATATAAACAAAATATTGTTTTTTAAAACCATTAAGAAATCGACACAGAAACAGCATTGGATCTTGAAAAATAGTTAATTTAAAACGTCAAAATTTTTAATAAAAAGTTTCGTATTTTTCAGTTATTTATATTTTTGTATTTCTATAAATTGAAAATATCTAGATTTTCTTTTGATACGAAAATAATGGTAGTTTAACGGGGTTCTATAAAAAATAATGACATTCCAAGTTTTTTGTAAATAAATTTCAAATCTGACTATTTAAAAAAAAAAAAAACTCATAACCTTATTTAAGCGAGGCCGGTAAAAAAAATCAACATTTAGCAAACCTTGAAAAGTAGTTCATTTAAAACGTCGATAATATTAGTAGAAAATTTCGTAGCTTCAATTTTTTTTTACTCTACAGAACGTACAAAAAAAAAATTTCGTGGAATCGTGGAAAAATTTCCAATCACAAAAACTTTATTTATCTATAATAAACTTAATTTTTCTCGATCGAAATGTTTAAGAGATATATCAACATTTGCCGAGCACCAGCACTTCCAAAAAAACAATTTTTTAAAAATGAATAAACGTCACTTCGGGTATTTTACAAAACGTAACTCAACAAAACAAAACGAACGCACACAACAAACAACATCGAGTTAATCTCGTAACACTACACCATTCAATTATCCTTCTTCCGTCGATGCGCGTTCGAATTTAGTTGGTGCACACAAATTTCCCGCTCGATTTTCTCGACCCCTTTCCTTGGGGTCCCACTCTGTGTCTACCAGCGCAGAGTCCACGAGCGACTGATCTTTGCGGGACTGCACCAGAACTCTGCGTATACATCGCTTACGTAGCGTTGTGACGCCGAAAGCGACGCCCGCGTCCCTTTTGCCGCGCGCTTTAAACTGACGCCGCATTGTATTGCGTTTCTGGTGATCAGTAGCGGCGTTCATCATAAAGAACCTTATTTCAGCGAATTTGTGTCTCGCCCGAATACAGACGAGTCACAAGCAGCACTTTTGACCCGGGTGAAATACACGCGTTTTTTTCTCGTTAAACGCCCGTCCGTTATTTTTAATAGAAATATTATATTGTATCGTTGTTTTTTATATCCGCATATCCTCAGGTTAAGGTGGCCAACCAAAAATGTATAAATATAAATAATTCTGTTTCGAGTTTGAAAATGGGAGTGTAGTATTAGAAGTGCGCATCGAGTAAAAAACGCAATATGTTTAATTTTTTTGTTAATTTCCTGCAAATTAGGGTGACCAAACACAACTCCACAATATTTAAATTGCTTTTGATAGCCGAGATAAAATTTGCGCAATACAAAAAAATACTGTTACCCTTACTTTTGTAAGAGAATATTCTTTGTAATCGTAACTGTTCAATTTCTCAGGCGACTGTGTATAATGCGATGCAAATGTTGCATCGCATTATACACATTATATCGCATTGTCTTTTGTATAACTTTTTAGTGAGAGGCGTAATTACTCGATTACTCGCACTATTTTACGATAATACCTAATAAAAAACTTGTTTCTCACTGCGTAATCCTCCGCAGCGAAACAGCGACACTTCTTACGAAACCCAACTAAAATATAATATAATAAACTAACTCGAAGCCCTAATCTTCGCAACTCGCCCGCTGTGACAGTTACGCCCATATATAATACAAGCGCATTTTAAATGCGATACGATTATATCCGAACGAATTGTTTGCGATCAAATAAACGCATCTTTTAAAACTGGGATTGCGTGCCACACGTAACCTCAATATTTTCGCCAAAGTAGGCATTTTAAATCACCGCTCGTTATTTACGATTAATCAGCTGATTCGCATACAATCGTATTATTATTTGACAGATTACGTCATATTTGATGAATTATATAATTTTTTGCCATTTTCTTACTATTTAATAAACTTTAAATTGATTCAACTATTATTTCGATGTATTTTAACTAGTATTTGTTAGTTGATCTGTTTATATTTTTTAATTATTTGTTATCACACACACACACACACACACACACACACACACACACACACACACACACACACACACACACACACACACACACACACACACACACACACACACACACACACACACACACACACACACACACACACACACACACACACACACACACACACACACACACACACACACACACACACACACACACACACACACACACACACACACACACACACACACACACACACACACACACACACACACACACACACACACACACACACACACACACACACACACACACACACACACACACACACACACACACACACACACACACACACACACACACACACACACACACACACACACACACACACACACACACACACACACACACACACACACACACACACACACACACACACACACACACACACACACACACACACACACACACACACACACACACACACACACACACACACACACACACACACACACACACACACACACACACACACACACACACACACACACACACACACACACACACACACACACACACACACACACACACACACACACACACACACACACACACACACACACACACACACACACACACACACACACACACACACACACACACACACACACACACACACACACACACACACACACACACACACACACACACACACACACACACACACACACACACACACACACACACACACACACACACACACACACACACACACACACACACACACACACACACACACACACACACACACACACACACACACACACACACACACACACACACACACACACACACACACACACACACACACACACACACACACACACACACACACACACACACACACACACACACACACACACACACACACACACACACACACACACACACACACACACACACACACACACACACACACACACACACACACACACACACACACA
The DNA here is from genome assembly GCA_947310635.1 of Leptodirus hochenwartii. Classification (NCBI taxonomy): domain Eukaryota; kingdom Metazoa; phylum Arthropoda; class Insecta; order Coleoptera; family Leiodidae; genus Leptodirus; species Leptodirus hochenwartii. Next base: position 142,147 of record OX371181.1, on the reverse strand, counting down.
CACACACACACACACACACACACACACACACACACACACACACACACACACACACACACACACACACACACACACACACACACACACACACACACACACACACACACACACACACACACACACACACACACACACACACACACACACACACACACACACACACACACACACACACACACACACACACACACACACACACACACACACACACACACACACACACACACACACACACACACACACACACACACACACACACACACACACACACACACACACACACACACACACACACACACACACACACACACACACACACACACACACACACACACACACACACACACACACACACACACACACACACACACACACACACACACACACACACACACACACACACACACACACACACACACACACACACACACACACACACACACACACACACACACACACACACACACACACACACACACACACACACACACACACACACACACACACACACACACACACACACACACACACACACACACACACACACACACACACACACACACACACACACACACACACACACACACACACACACACACACACACACACACACACACACACACACACACACACACACACACACACACACACACACACACACACACACACACACACACACACACACACACACACACACACACACACACACACACACACACACACACACACACACACACACACACACACACACACACACACACACACACACACACACACACACACACACACACACACACACACACACACACACACACACACACACACACACACACACACACACACACACACACACACACACACACACACACACACACACACACACACACACACACACACACACACACACACACACACACACACACACACACACACACACACACACACACACACACACACACACACACACACACACACACACACACACACACACACACACACACACACACACACACACACACACACACACACACACACACACACACACACACACACACACACACACACACACACACACACACACACACACACACACACACACACACACACACACACACACACACACACACACACACACACACACACACACACACACACACACACACACACACACACACACACACACACACACACACACACACACACACACACACACACACACACACACACACACACACACACACACACACACACACACACACACACACACACACACACACACACACACACACACACACACACACACACACACACACACACACACACACACACACACACACACACACACACACACACACACACACACACACACACACACACACACACACACACACACACACACACACACACACACACACACACACACACAGAAAACCTTTACAAATAATCAAAAAAAAAAACTGCATTTTTGAGCATGCTTGTATATATCTGGAAGTATGTATAGTTTAGTACAAAGTGTGTGCATTAGTCGAAGGACTGTAAGGACGAACCAGGACGACTATTTTTAGGACTATTGTAACTTTGTGGTAGAGAGAAGAAGCATTTTTCATTTATTAGATGGTTTGGTGCTTTGGAACAAAGATTATAATAGATTGAATGGTATAAAAAAATATTACTTTAGTTTATTGATGAAATGGAAAACGAATTATTTTGCAATAAAATTTTTATTGGTGAAATATTGAAAAAAAAAAATCCTATTAAATAATCAATCAAAATTTACTTAAGTTTTTTTTAAGTCTCACTTTTCTCGGTTATTTTTTTATTATAAATTTCACGTATTATTCAGTTATTTTATTAATCGATCGAAAATCTTTTTTTTTTTGCGAAACTCGATTTTTTTTCACAATTATTCATGATTCAACGTAACTATAAAAGTCCCAGGTTTGAATCAGCCTTTATATATTAAAAAAAATCCTCGACATAATATTTTATCTTAAAATTAACGACGCTTAAGAGGATTTGAGTTTTTGCAACAATAAAATTCTGTACGAAATCTATTGCACCGCTCAACGCCATCTATTGTTAGTTGTGTGAAATAATTTGACGTACGTAAACGTCTGACTAGTACAAGCATGTCGTGCATAGATGTCGCTGCACCAAATATAGATAATTTAGTTTTGACCAAACTAAGGCTTAATTAATCAACAAAATAAGCCCATATTTGGTAGATACCATTCTGTATAGATGAAACATGGTAATACAAAAAATATATATCAAAATTTTATTTTCCACTTAACCAAAAATAGAGATACATAGAATTATGTATATTCATATAAATGAATGAAATAAGGCGGAACTTAAGAATGAAAGATTTACTCGTATATAAATATAAGTAGATAATTTATTAATTTAGGAAAAAAGAAAGAAAAAAGCTGATATTTGTAAATGTATAAATAGATTGTTTGGTATATGTATTTTTTTGAAGAAATTTGTACCTCGTTAAAATTGGTAATATATTAGTTCTAAATTGCACGGTATCCCCTTAACAATTTATACTATTACCAAATAGAATATCATCTGAAATCGTGAATATGTTGCATTTTCACTTCGTTATTAGTAAATTGCGATGTTCCTTTTTCACATTTCCATATCTCTTTTGCGATGTCCATTTTTATTTTAAAAGACATCCATATTTATTTTAAATGACGTCCATATTTATTTTAAAAGACGTCCATATTTATTTCATACAATTCCACATTGTAATATTATAAAGTATAAACCACACTGGTCAAAAGCTAGCTTCTTCTGTCAGATGCAATTTCATCTTATATTTTCGTCCACTTTAAGTGTTCAATTGATTATACCATTTATGATTATACAGGGTACTTTCCCATATATATTTTCGAAATATAAGTCGTTTTTATTAATAAAATAATCGTAAGAAATAAAATAAAACGAGAACGTAATAATTGGACGATTGGAATAAATATACGAATTTATAGGATATTGGTTCGAATCCCAAATTCGATGTAAAATTTATAAACTATTTCTGTTCGTGCTATAAATTTGGAAATCAGATAAAAACACGTTTTTATTGTCAATTTATCATTGTTTAAATTGAAATAACAATCTACAAAAATTATTAATAATATTTCAGAGCGATTTAAATAATAATATATTTTTTAAATTGGTGTAAATTGTCAAAAAAACAGATTAGCCCGTGCAAACTAGAATCCCATTAATTTCACTTAATAATATATTTATGCAAGCACCCTCTATATACTAACATTACATATACAGTATGTCTCACCTTTTTTATATTTTATTGAGAACTGTATGTACATATTCAAGGGGTTGCACAAGACATCATGATATTTTTAACACTCTTACACTACAGACACACAGAATAGAGGGTAGTTGACATAGGGGCAGATTTAGGGGTGTATTTATGAAACAGAGATGTCGCTACAGACGATTTTGTGTAGAATATATACATTGATTTTCAACTGGGAATTGTTGATTATCGTACTAAAACATTATTGCAGAAAAAAATATATAGAGTGGTCAAAAAATGGCAATTTTTTTTGTTGAATATACACGTTTATGAATCATCGAACGAGTACTCAATGAGGATGTAGAGTGAAAAAAAAAGTAAAGTTAAAAATGTTTGTTGAAATTATTTATTTATTTATCCAAAATATATGTGCAAAAATGTTCGATTTTAAACAATATATTCGTGTTTATTTGCAGTTCGCGGGTAATTTAATTTTTTCAACATTTATATATTTTTTAATTTTTTTTTGTACCCCCCCTCCCCCGTAAATTTTATTTTTTGAATATAATCGATTATGTATCAATCAGCCCTTAAGTTTAAAATTTATATACGATCCTGGTAATTCAATGAATTTAGCCGCAAGAGAAGGGAAGATGTATTTAGATGGTTGGAATATACCGGGTGACTAAATTAATTCAAATCTTCAAACATTGCAAAAATATATATTTATTAAAAAAAAGTTTATTTTTCGCGAATTATAATTTATACGAAAAGAAAACAAAGCGAAAAATTGATCGCTTTACGGATATCAATTATTTTTTTGAAAAATTATTAAATTTTTTTTTTATAAATTGTTTGTTTATATTTCTTATTATTTCTCAAATTATACTAATAAAATTATATAATATAATTTCTTTTAACAAAAAGTTGCAAATTAAGTTGCATCGAAAAAAGTGTGAATTTCAAAGACCTCTTATAACATTTTTTTGTTTATTAATAATACATGTTTTAATTTCTAAATTTTTCTAATTAATTTTTAAATAATTATTTAAATAAAAACCATTAAAAATTGTATAGATTCTTCCATCGTCATTGCATCGATTAAAATGTAAAAAGAAATTCACGAATCACTCTATTCAGGATCATGCGCAATTGTGTCGATGGAAAATTTTAATCGCCAAAGATAAATTAACTTTCATCTCACCCCTAGTCTAATCTTCCATTCCTACCTTCTATATCTAATGGCACAATATCCCCCCTGTCTATGAATACGACTCGCACTAGTCATATTCTCTCCTGCGATGGAAAACACTTCGTTTCTCGTCCACTAGCTCTAAACACGACTTTATTTGTCATTTTACCTACCCAATCTGCACCATCTTCATTTTTTATGTTTTTATGGTACATAAATAAACTCATTTATTATTATTATTACCTATAGCACTACATTTCAAAGTTTCGATCTTAAATTTGAAATTTTTTATAATCGAACGTTTGCTTCTTGTAATTCCTTACCATTACTTCCAGCGTACCCGTTCCACTTTTTTTTTTTAAATCTTACAACAACTTTCGTTACTTTATTAGAACTAATTTATCAATTGATACCTTCAATGTCTTTCGTAACGCTTTAAGTTGGTATTTTCCCAGATGGTTATATCAAACGTGGCTCTCACGAAGAATTACATCGATTTATATAACATAACTATAGCACCTAGTTAGGAGATTGACCACAAACCACAAACCACGACCACCACACTTTGTCCAATTTGTAAAAAAGCTTTCAGCTCTTGCACGTCGATCGGATGTAATGCAGCGGTAACATTTAGACGCAACTTTCGCAGCATGAAGAGCGCGGAAACAGAAGCTCTTTTATTATATAATAACATCGTCGGACGAAAGCAAGGAGTGCCCCAACACAAAAGTGCTCATTCACAGCTGACTCACCGACAATGAACACTAATATATCGCTGTAATAACTATTCGCTAGATTGTCGTATACAGGGTGTAGCGATATATATATGGCACAACTTAAGACAGTTACTTCTTCTTTTCACTTCCAGTTGGACAATTTTTTTGTTGAATAATGTGATTTATTTCACGTAAATTACATTTTGTTAGCGATTGGTATTTTGAAAAAGCGGTCTTTTTTTATTGCCCAATTCTCGGTATTACATTTTTTTTTGGATTTGCATTTTTGGATTTTTGCATTTTGCATTTTTTTAATTTATAAATTTCTAAAAACCACTTGGACAACTTTATTGTCGAATAATGTGATTTATTTCACGTAAATTACATTTTGTTATTTAGCGAATGGTATTTTGAAAAAACGGTATTTTTTTTATTGCCCAATTCTCGGTATTACATTTTTTTTTGGATTTGCATTTTTTGCATTTCGCATTTTTTTTAGATCGTTTTGAATTTTGCATTTTAAGCTATATGTGTAACATATAGCTTAAAATATTTTGATTTTTTTGCATTTCGCATTTTTTTAGAATTTTTTTAAAATCGACATCAGTTATATTTAAATTAACGAAATTATTATTAATTAATTTATTACACAATTAATTTATTTATTCATTGTACCTTAGTAATATTAATTGCAAATAAAAATTTTATCGACAAAATTTGTAAAATTAAGGGGGTCATTTAATGGCGATCTACAAAAATTAGCAAACTTCTAAATTTTTTAAAATTTCACCAATTATTTTCATTATATTAAAAATGTATTTATTTTTTTAAAATATTCGAATTTTTAAATATTTCAATGACAGTAGTTAGTTTTAAGCTATATGTGTGACATATATGGTTTTTTTTAGACACTGTTCCAATTAAAAAAATTAAAAAAGAAAACTACAGATTCTATAGTTTATATAATAAGCAAAAAATAGTAAGAGTAGAAATATTGAGTATTATCATTAATTTGATTATAAAATATCAACTATTGTTCATAAAAATGCGTGTAATCAATTATTACAAAAATAAATAAAAGACGTTTCTTTAACCATCAGCACTTAGATTCGCTATGGCAACGTTGGATGGGAGTTTTACTGTATGACACATGCGCACCTTGCTTATGAGATATTTAAATACTATAATACGTCATCATAGGGACATTTACATTGGATCAAATTTCACACAAATAGCCTATCTTAAAAAAAATATTTATTACAAAAAAGAAAGTCTTTACAACACATTTGTACATTTATTATTATTTATAATAATATTATAAACTTGCACCCAAACTTATTAATTTATATCTTAATTGCTGTGACATTTACGCATTTTTCTTCTACACAACAAAGTAGGTACTTATATCGATTGTATTTTATATCAACAATTATTATTTCGAAACATTAAAATCGTTGAAATTTATTAATATTTTTAATAAAATTACCAATTTTTGTACTTCATATACACACTAATGCATTTCAAGTGCACTTTAATCTAGTGCATAGATTAAAGTGCACTTTATACCATATTTTAATATATTTTAATACCATATTGTTTTCGAATATTATTACTTAATTCATCATAATCACAAAATCGTTATACCGAGCGCACATTCTATGCGATTATCGATTATTCGTGATTGGGTATACATTTTGGGGATTTTCATATTAAATATCCCCAAATAGAAACCCCCCCTGTTTATTTATACTCGTGAAAATTGCACGGTGATTAGTTAACTGAAAATGTGTCCGTTAATTCAAAATGTGTCAAAATTAAATTTTGGGTAAGCAACGTTTCTGAATTGAAAATATTTTCTGTTAAAATGGAATTTCGTTAAAAAAAAGCGGGAACAATTTTTTGTTGTGATTTTTAATTATTAATTTTAAGCGAGAAAAAAAATTATCAAAAAATCTGGATTGTATATAAATAATAGTAAAAAGTTCCCTATGAAAAATTGCAAAAAACGAATACTTTTTTCCACGATTTTTTTTCACATTACCCTGTATAGATTATGCTTTTATAGAGACCATTTATTATAGGAAAACATTGTGTTAAAGCAAGACAATGATATGTTTCAATAATTTCCTATTTATGGGCGTAAAACTGCCTCACATTAAATAATAAATATAAAAGGTGCACCTGGTAAATCGATATATCGTACGGCACTGGCAGTATAGGAAATTGTTAAGGAAAAGAAATCGTAAAAAATATGTGAACATATTTCATCTGTTTTTAAGCAGCACCGTAATATAAAAACAAATGTTTGATACAAATATGTATATTTAATTGTTATTATGTATTATTAATATACCGTGTGTTGTTTTTGCACACAGATATATTACATTGTATTGATTTTAGAAAATATTCGAATATACCAACAAATTTTTATACTATCAAATTATATCGGATAGACTTTAATAATTTTTTGTTTCGCAAAAAAAAATTCAAATAAATAAATGTATATCGGTCACTTTGACGTAAAGAATTGTTTAATTTTATAGTCGATTAAAACTTTTTTGTGCTTTAAAAATTTATTTTTATTTATTCTTTAATTGAAAGGCTATCTACAATTAAGTTTATTCTATTATTAGGTATAACTTTATAATATAATTAAGAGGGAGCCGTAAGAATGAAGAATTAATGCATTTTTCTTGTATTTCCAAACAAAATTTCATACAAAAATTGAAGTTATATAAAAAAACACATATATTATTTTTTATTATTCTCATTTTTTATATAATTTCCTCAATAAATTCAGCGACGATAAAAAATCGAACCAATCACTTCCTCTTGTACTTAAATTTGTATACAATATTTTCTATTATCATCTAAATTTTCGTATTTATTTCAATTTTTATTGGCACATAATTTAAAATGTAAAACGTAAGAAAATTGCATTGAATCTTACAGCCGATAAATTAGATACGGTGGCCCCTTAAGTTGATAAGATTATAAAATCGGACAATGTAATGTCAAATTTTTAATTCTATTACCATCGATAGATAATTAATGGATTTTATGTAATTTTTTAAATTATCGTTCCGACCACAAAAAAATGCGCTGTCACGTTAAATGGTTGAATATTTTTTTTAGAAAGGGAGGAGAATTTAGTAATGGATCACTATAAATTTTATTGCAAATATTCTTCAATTTTATACAAAATACTGGAAGTAATACAGCGTATTCGATTTTTAGTAGTTTTAGATTGATGTTTCGATTTTATTCAATTTGTCGAAAATACGAGACGAAACCAATAAAAAATCACACCCGGTATATATCATATCAAATATTCAATATATGTTAACAATTAAAAATAATTATAATATCGTTTTATTGATATACTTGGATAGGCAATATTTCCACGCCATTTTTTGGTACACCCTGTACATATACATTTAAAACTCACATATCACAAAAATCAACAATTTTCCCGCGATAATATTATTATTACTCTTATACGCTTGCAAACATATTATGAATGAAAAGTGAATGAAAATGATTATAGTTTAAAAATATATATCGGGTGTCCCATTGAAAGAAATACATTTAGAGTTGTGAAAATAATTTAAGAGTGCATTGTTAATAGTACCACAATGTATAAAGGAGCGCTTAATTTGTGTAATGATAAAAATTTCGTTTTTTGGTTAATTAAATTCGATTTTTGGTCGATTTGGGTCAAATTTTATAAAAAATGCTCGAAACAACGTGAAAGGAATGATTAAAAATCGTCTTAGAATTCAATTTTTGCGATAAATTTTCGTTCAACTTTAATTTCGACTTTATGAAAGTTTGGCTCTTTTATTATAAATGTTCATTTTTTGTAGAATAATTATTTTCATCTATCGTTAATTATATAGCTGATTAAAAAAAAATTGCTGCAGGCATATGAAAAAATATGGAACACTCTGTATTTAAAAAAAAAATTGAAAATACATCTTGAAGCTATATGTAATGCAAATGTAATTAAAAAAAAACGAAATTGAAAATAAGTTGCACACGAAATATATTTTATTTTCCGCAAAATGCAGTATTTTGAATTTTGCAATGATTTTTGTTGTTAAAGTTGCCTTTTCAATTTTGGAAATTTTTTTTAAACAATATTCGACGTATTTATGGAACAATCATTTTCTAATATGCAAAAAAATTCTGCGATTAATTAGGTTTAATAAAAAATAATTAATAACGTAATATATTTAGTGACGCAACATTTTTTTTTGTTACAATAACAATGCTGCAGCTTGCTGGTAGAATATGGAAATAGCAAATCCAACAACGACGATTTTAACGAAATAATCTAAATAATACATTCTGAAATCAAAAAATATATATATCATGCTTTGAAAAGGAAAACAGAAACATAAACATAAAATAGTGCAAGGAATAGGTATAGAAAATTGTAGACAAAAGATATATGAATGTTGAAGTAACGAGGGAAGTACGTTAGATTATTTAAATGTCGGGGAGGTGTTATATGAATTGTCTAGGATTTTAGTGTAACAGTTTTATACTCAAGAAGATGAAAATGATCATTTCTTACCTCGTTCTCTTCTTCAGATATACTTCCGAATCGCTAATGGGTTCTTTCATGACATATTTCTTTACTCCCTTGCAAGCAATATAAAAATAATCTGCCAACCTGTAGTTCTCCAAATCATAGCCAAAGGTCTTCAAATCGTTTTCGGATAAATAATTTTCTAAACCTATCGCCGATTTTATTTCGAAATCCCATTTGTTTTTAACGAAAAATAACAGCGATTTTGAAGAAACGTAAATTTTCCGTTGTATATTAACCAAGCTGAAAGTAATGCGATTTTTTTTTAATTATCGCTGGGTGGTAAATTAATATTTAGAATATGAAGTGAAGACTGTAGTTCAATTATATACTAATGCCCATGAGTGACATATGTTCGTTATTGTTGCGCTACTGAAAATGTAGGCGTAAAATCAGAAATGCGCATATAGCTTATAAACGATGTATGTTATGTTTTTTTTAATGGGAGACAAATATTTTTTGAAATATCGGTACTTTTCCATGGGAGGAATATTAATTATTTATCAAAATCCTTCGTGCCTCCTTTTATGTTTGCCAATTATTGATACCCCTATATCAATCACAATCGCTGGTAATAGTTGAAATAGCATGAAGTTTATATAAAACCACCAAATATTTGTGGTTGCAGCAAACGATGGGTACCAAAGTGTATCGTCCAATTGCAATTTCCAAGCTATATCTCTGCCAACATCGACGATGTCTCCCATCGACACATCCATCAAACAACTGTTGTATATTTTAACTTGCGATAAATCGACGGATCCATTTCTGAAATACGATACTTTTTAGATATAATTTGAAAATTTATTTCACCGCATCAATATTCGCTTCGATGATGCTAAACGCTCTTCTGCGCATGTGTTTTTATTGCTTTTTGAGTTGAGAGGAAGTTAAAGAATGAATATAAGTAGTATTGAAACGCCGGTTCTAGACCCCCCTCAAAAACAAACCGGTTTTTGAGGAGGATGCAGAACGGGCGTTTCAATACTACTGACATATTTTTCACGTTTTTTTTTGTAAATATTTTTTTATGCTCACCTTCTCTCTATGTATTGTCGCCATGTTGCCAAGAGCATAATTTTAACCGCAGTATCTACAGGAATGTAATTTATCGATACATCCAGTCCCATTAAACAGATTCTTACTATACCTGAAAAAAATGTTTTGTTTTAAATAAAATTTTGAAATAACATTCTCATTAATATTTTTTTAAGGCAGTTTATTTTAAGTCCGTTTTTTCTCTTCGAAAAATATTTAAATCATCTGCGACTACCGCAAAATGACTATAACCAGGTTAATTCGTTCCGCCATAAAGACGTAGACCTACCCGTAGAAACAGCTGACAGTATTCCCACAGGCCCGTTCAAATTATCCACCCAACCTTCAATCGGTTCTTGGTACGTGGCACTGACCACAGATGGCCTCACAATCACCGTTAATCCCCCCACACCGCATAGGTCATTCACCACATGCTCCGCCATCGACTTGGTGAACGTGTACGTGTTCGGGAAATCGTTTTTGTATTTATCACTTAGGATTTGAATCGTTTGGCCGTCCAGTGCTTTAGCTATCTCTATCGCTGACCTCCAGTCAGCATGTGGTGGATACATTTTCTCCTCGATGACTTTTCGATCGGTGTTTGTGTAGGCGGTGGATACATGCAGAAAGATCTATAGGGAACGGGAGATATTTTTAGCAATTAAAAAGTCTACTAAGCTACCGTCATCCAACAATGAACAAATTATTTCTAAGATATTAAAATGCGCTGAAAATGATTTAGCGATTAAAAAAAGCATGTTAACGGTGTCGCTTCAATTATTGGATATGTTTCCTGCAGTGGAAAATCCAACAACTTAAAAATCGAAAGCAATAATGTCCCATTTTTTTAAAATAAAATTCCAAAGAAACTTTTAATTAATAAATTTAGAATCACTACTTTTTCTCAAACTGCAACTTCCCAACTTCCTCATCATCCAATCTAACCAATTTATTTGCTAACAAAGTCCTTTGCTCATATCTTACCGTTTCTGGATTGTGCCTCCTTATGTCCAAAACTAATTCGCACGCATATTTCGTTCCTTGAACGTTCAATAAGATCGCTTCTTGAAGAGGCTGATCGAACCGCACTGTAGCGGCTACATGGTATACGATCGAAACCTCTTTTACAAGAAGGTTTCTGTCAGCAATCGAAAGGCCCAAATCCTCCTTGCATATGTCTCCCTCAATGGCTACCAGTTTGCTATCAAGATATCCGGGTTGTTCTATCTTCAAGCGGTCAAACAGCTGGAAATATTTGATACTTTCGATTTTTTGAAATCTACTAAGAATAGCGTGATTTAAATTTTTTATTGAGCGACAACAAAATTGAGCGTTGCAATCCTCAAGTTTATTTGTTGTCCCAAAAATTTGTGAACATGACTTACCGCTACACTATGAAGTTTAACCAATCTTTGTTGTACTGACTCACCATTTCTGCCAGGCCGTATTAAGGCGTAAATCTTATTTATGCCAGGGCAGGATCTTAATAATTTTTCAACCAACACTTTGCCCATAAATCCTGTAAAACCTGTTAGAAAAACAGATCGACCAGTAAAGAAATCTGCCACTTCCATAATTTTGTTGTTGAAATAATCGCTAGATGATTTTATAGATTACAAATGGTTTTTTTTTTTATGAAACTTAAATATGAATTTCGTCGAGCAATAAAAATTAAAACGTGTTTTCGAAATTTTAGTTACCAAATGACATCTTTGGCCGTAATCGGCACTTATATCATTCAGAAAAACAATGGTTTATTAGAATATTGTTACACGTCAGTGCATTTACATTTTTAAACCGCAAAACAATTAGTGTCAATAGGTCAAAATATCGGTATATTCGCGAATATGTGTCTGCATTCGTAAACTAATACATTTTCAACTCCGCATTTTTTTTATATTACAATTCAATGTTCATTCAAGAACATATATATTTTTAAATAAGTTGCCTTTATTTCAAATTATTTTAGAAGCTGCAATTTAGCTTAGCAACAATAATATCCTGCAGCAAATCCTTGAAAAATAACTTATAAACGCAATGCGTTAATTGGAAGATTATGTAAAATTATGTGAAACGCTTAATTTATTTTGGTATTTTTGTAAATATATATTTTTTGATTTGTTTATAATAATCGAATAAAAAATGGTTATGTTATCAATAAAAAATATAAAAAATATCTAAGCAGTAATAAAAAAAAAATTATAATCGTTTGCGCTAGCGCACTATTTTTTTTTAAATTAATCTTTTAGTCGATATCAAAAAATATCAAAAAAACTGTGTCGATATTAAAAAATGGCTTGGAAATAGGAAAATTTGACCAAAATCGACCAAAAATCGAATTTAATTAACCAAAAAACGAAATTTCTTTCAATGGGCCACTCCTTTTTTATTTTTAAACTATAATAATTTTCACTCACTTTTGATTCATAATATGTTTGCAAGCGTATAAGAGTAATAATAATATTAGTTAGTTAAAGAGTCCGCAATCCTAAAGATTGGTTGGAAACAGCACGCCATGCCGATCTATCCTGAGCTAATCCCTTCATCTCCCTATAGCTATTCATCTCAACGTCTTCAACTATCTGACTCACATACTCCAATCTAGGCCTACCTACCCCTCTCTTTCCCTCCACTCTACCTTCTATGATCAATTGCATAATCCCCCCATGTCTAAGGATATGCCCTACTAATCTGTCTCTCCTACGCTGTAACACTCTCCAGATACTTCTCTTCTCCCCTACTAACTCTAGTACAGCTTCATTTGTTACTTTATCTTCCCAACCAATCCTCATCATCCTCCTATAACACCACATTTCAAGTGCTTCTAATCTACGCTTCTCTTCCTTTCCTATAGTCCACGCCTCACACCCGTACAGTGCTACACTCCAAACATATACCTTCAGTAATCTTTTTCTAATACCCAAGTCAATATTTGATCTTAAAATCTGTTCTTTTTCTACGAATGCCTTCCTACCCTGTGCTATCCTACACTTTATATCTACCTTGCTTCGATTATCTTTTGTGATTCTACTGCCTAAATAACAAAAATCTGACACTTCTTCGATTCTATTATCTCCTATTGAGATCCTCATTTTTCTACTGCATTCCTTTTTGTCACACCTCATCACTTTAGTTTTACCTATATTTATTTTCATGTTAAAATCCCTAGTCAATACTGCCTGCATACCATTCAATACCCTTTCTAAATTCTTTTCGCTTTCTTCCAATATAGCTATATCGTCGGCGAATCTCAGCATATATATTTTCTCTCCCTGTACATTCACACCTACACTATACTCTTCTTTTACTTTGTTTATTGCATCTTCTATATATAGATTAAATAATAACGGTGAGAGTGTACATCCCTGCCGAACTCCCTTCCTTATTTTTGCTACCTCTTCTTCCCCCTCAATTCTAACTAAGGCAGTTTGGTGTTTATATAAATTAAAAATTATTCTCCTATCCTTATAATCTATACCCGTTTCTTTTAAAATTCTAAACATTATGTCCCAATCTACATTGTCAAATGCCTTTTCTAAGTCTACAAAAGCTATGCAAGTTACCTTTCCTACCCTCTTTCTTTTTTCTACTACCGTTCTTAGTGCTAGAATCGCCTCTCTCGTCCCTCTGTTTTTCCTAAAACCAAACTGATCTTCTCCTAGCCTTTCCTCTACTTTATTTTCTAATCTCCTATAAATAATCTTTAACAATATCTTCGATGCATGTGATAGTAGGCTAATGGTCCTATAGTTCTCACACAAATTAGCTCCTATTTTCTTCGGCATTGTTACTATTCTACTACGCTGAAAATCCTGTGGTACTTCTCCCTTCTCATATATTTTACAAACTAACCTGTATAATCGCTCCTGCATTTTTTTCCGCTGCGTGTTTTATTAATTCGGCTGGTATCATATCAATCCCCGCTGCTTTGTTATTCCGTAAATCATTTAATGCTCTATGAAACTCTGACCTAAGTATGCTAGGACCTAAGTCATCCTCATCTATCTGTTCCACATTTTCTAGCTCCTCCATGTCCTGCCTACCTTTATATAAATCTTCAAGATACTCCTTCCATCTTCTAGCTTTTTCCTTATTTTCTGTGAGTTCCTTACCCTGCTTATCACATATAATGTTACCCTTTGGTTTTACTTTAGAAAAATGTGACTTAATTTTCCTGTAGCCCAAATCTACTTTACCTCTTCTCATATCCTCCTCAATATCCTCACAATTTCCTTTTATCCACTCTTCTTTCGCTAGCTTGCATTTCCTATTAATTAAGTTCCTTAGTTCCTTATATTTTTTCTGTCCTGCTTCTGTGTTTCCAATTTTAATTTTCCTTCTTGCTTCTATCATTTTAACTATTTCTTCCGTGATCCATTCCCTCCTACCTGCCCTTTTCTTTGTGCCTAATACTTCATTTGCTGCTGTAGTTAACCCATTTCTGATTTCCCTCCATTCGCAATCTATGTCGTTCCTAGATGTTCCATTAGCCATGATTTCTACTTTCTGCTTGTACTTTTCACATACATCAGCTAATTTTAACCTATCGACATCTACTCTGACCTGTTTAGACTTCTGTAATTTCTTGAATTTGACCTCTGAGTCCAGGACTACTAAATTATGGTCACTATCAATATCTGCTCCAGGGTAACTCTTACAATTCTTAATCTGGTTCCTAAACCTCTCTTTAACCAGTATGTAATCCATCTGATACCTCCCTATATCTCCTGGCATTTTCCACGTATATATCCTGCGCTTGTGATTCTGAAAAAGCGTGTTTGCTACCACTAGCTTATTCCTAATACAAAACTCTACCAATCTATCCCCTCTATCATTACGTGTTCCTATTCCATATTCTCCTACTATTGAAACTTCATTTCCCTTACCTACTACGGCATTCCAATCTCCGGTTACAATTAGATTATCCTGTCCTTTAACGTTTGCTAACCTAGATTCAATCTCCTCATAAATGGATTCTACCTCTTCATCATCGTGACTTGAAGTTGGCATATATACTTGCACTATAACTGTGTCCGTTGGCTTCGTGTCTAATCTAATAGTTATAATTCTATCACTAACTTGGCAATAACTCTTTATTCTACATCCCAACTTTCTATTCATTATAAAACCTACACCGGTATGCCCATTATCTGATGCTGTGGTTATTAATCTGTATTCTCCTGACCACGTATCTACTTGATCTTTCCTCCTAACTTCACTAATCCCTACAATATCCAGTTGAAGTCTCTCCATTTCTAATTTCAAATTCTCTAACTTTCCTATCCTATTCATACTTCGTATATTCCACGCTCCGACTCGTAGAATTCTCGACGCAATCGATCTCTTGCCCGCCCCAGAATCCGACGGCTTGCCTGCTACCGAAGTAGCAGGATGAGATTCTGAGCCATTGGCTCTACTCATCTGGGGTATTATATTTGAGATAATCGACATTTTCATACTGTAATCTGGAGAAGGGTACAGTGCTGGTTTCTCCTTGCCTTGCACCGACCAATGAGTGCATATTTTAGCCGTCGCCCCACCGATTCAGCCTAATTCCCCTAATACCGTGGGTTAGCCTGAATCTTTCCTATAGACCGGGATCCCTGTATAGGGACCGCTCTATAGGCCAGAGCGTCGTTGCCCATGTCTTGCCCCTAGGAGGCATATGCAGTGCATTGGCACACTATTGACACAGAAATCGATATAAATACGAAATTTTAGATGATAGTAGAAAATATTGTATAAAAATTTAAGTACAAGAGGAATTGATTGGTTCGATTTTTATCGTCGCTGAATTTATTGAGGAAATTTTATAGAAAATGAGAATAAAAAAAAAAAATGTATGTATTTTTTTTATATAACTTGGGGGCGATGAATTTTTGAAAAAGTCATAAATGAATATCAAATTACCAATTATATAAATTTTTTCTTAAATCATTTTTTAATAGTGTTTTTGCGTAAGCGATAGCGCTATTCTATTGGAGAGTTATTTAACTCTTGCGCTTGAAGTAAAAAATAACTCCCAAGGAAGCACGACCGACACTGTAAAATATTTTATGTGTTTTATTTTTATTTTTGTACTATTAAATATTCCTTAAATATTTAATAGTAACATTAAATATTTTAAGGAATTTTTGACATCAACAAAAATTTAAATTGGCTAATTTCGCAGAAAAATGATACCTTACGACACAATTATTTTTTAAAATTTAATAGTAATTAATTGTCAGCTAATTCTAATGTAATATAAAATTTTGTACAAAAAAAAAAATTTCAATGTAGAGGAATCTAGGGGCGTATGCAATGATAAGGAAGTGCAAACGGTTTAAAAAAGTATGTTGCTTGAAAAGTTGCCTACCCTACAAGTGAAATACTAACGAACAGTTTCCATTCTGATTTAAGTCATATCGAGTTTTTATCATAAAGTAGTAAAGAAAAGTGACATTGCCTAAATTTTTTGCACATACAGTACTTAACTCTCTTATTGCAGTTGACCAGTGTTGCCTTAAAAAAATTCAATTATTCTGAATTATTTTAAACAAAATTATAATTAAATTATTATTGCGGAGTTTAGATTTTTTTTTCAACAAATTACTAGGCGGATGTTTTAATCCAGAAAAAAATATTGAACCTAGCGGATTCGAACCCGTGAGTTCCAAAAATAAAAAATATTAATTCTTATAATGAAACTTTTTTTTAGTTTTTTTGTACAGTTACACATTAAAAAATCAGCACCTTAAAGAAAGCCTATTTTCGATCATTCGCCTTTGAAATTTCAAATTTCCTTTAATATGGTACATCTGGCAACTATGTAAGTGGCTGCTATTGAATCGTATGGACGAAATTGCTGAATTAAGATGGCACTTAATTGACACTTCCATTATTATATTTTCCTCAGTTTTTACAACTGTCATTTTGAAAAGAAATCGTACATTTGCAAATAATATTTTTCAAGCATTTCTTCTGAAATTTGGATGAATAAAAAATGCAAGGTTTCGAAAAAAGTCTCGAATTTAATGTTTCTGATTAAATCTATTCAGAAACAAATGTTTTATACGCAAATAAATCTCGTTTTCTTTTCTTTACGACCCGGTGGAAATATTTTATGATTTATGAAGGAAACAAGATACAGCACGACTTCAGTTAACGTTCCCACGAAATGAGATTAAAAACATATAATCGAGATCGAATGATTATTATCATTACGATATTAACAAAATCGTTTAATTAGCACAATACTTTTTGCAACTTCACATGAATCAACGCTAACTGAAGTGCCGCTCTGTGTAATACTCGCTATCAAAACATATGCTTTCATTATTATTCGTTTATCTCGACATGCATCTTTGGCTCATTTCTCTCTTACTCGCCTTTACTAGTCCGCAAGAACTAATATATTTTTCAACCTTGCTCCGCTATTGCTGTTCTGTCATCTGTCAGATCTAATTATACTTTTAACAATACAAAATGCCCCGATTTATAGTCACTCTGAATGTTTTTTTTTTTGTTGCATCTAATATTTAATTCAATTTAATTAAATACCGAAGATTTTTTGCCAAGCATTTATTTTGGCTTATAAAAAAATGAAATCTGAAGATGATGGATGACATTTTAAATTTGCTTTAAATTTAAAACAGTATTATTCATTAGGTGTGTTGAAAATTTATGTTTAAACAATGTTTGTATATTTCGATAAATTGCAACACAGCACTTGATCAATCTAATACAACCGCGCGCCATCTGTACGCCAATAGCTCAATCGTGACTTTACGATTTCTATCTACTTTTAATCAAATGTTTCCATACATGATGTGTCGTAACAAATAAATTTTTCAATCGCAATTTCAATCAATGTGTTTCGCAATTTGCGAATTCCATCCGTTTTCGATTAAAAAAAAATGCAGTGAAGTCAATTTGCCAGCCAGCAGTTCCGAATGTTCCAATTTAGGTATTAACTGATTCTCGGATAGCGAAAGTTAGTTTCTGGCGCCGCTTCAAATACATTTTTTTGGCAACAATTTTTTTTATATAGTGCAGTGATGTAAATTTGACATTCCGCTGTTCCATATATCCCGACATAGATTTTAAGGCTTGGGCACAATTTTTTCGATCGCGTATTTAGTCTCAAAGTAGAAAAAAGAAGCGCAATTTTGCAATTTTGTAAAAATGTAACTAACATCGTTAATACCTTCAGAATTTAGCATTACACAACCTAAACCTTTCTTAGTGTGTGGTAAAAATATTACGTCCTTACGACTCTTCTGCGAACAATTTTGATTCGACTCAAATTTTCTTACAGAAAATCAACACGACTTCACCAAAGTTAATTGAAAATGAATAAACTAGATGACATCAAAACCTCAACAAATTCATTTGAATCTTTTTATCATATGACATATGACATATATTTTTTATTTTAAATTTTTTTCACTAATAATCTTCACATGAATGTCCTTTAATAGTCTTTACTCACTACTAAAGCCATTTAAAATCCCTTTGGAATTATTCTGTTATATAAACTACGCATATAATAAATACACCTAAAGCCACTCCTGTTGTAATATTACCATTGATTTACACGAGGAAATCCGCACGGATTAACTACATATCCTTCCGCAAACATTTCATGCCTTGTTTTCCCAGTTATCCTACTCTACAATTCAAACAAATCTTCATACCTACACACCATTATCACGCTCAGCACAATAACTATCATTTATCTGTCATGGATAGAGTTCCAATGTATAGGGCGTTCATTTGATGTTGGCAAATATTTGCGCAACACACTGAAAATTAATAAAACACGCAACTAGGGTAAAAAAGATCGTACGGGACAGTTTGTAAAATATAAGACGTGGTAAAAGTGCCACGGGTTGCCTAGCGTAGTGTATAAGAAAGTAGGAGCTCATTCGTGTGAGATTTAGTCTACTATCGCGTGTATCGAAGATATTTTTAGAGGAGGTTAGAAAATAAAGTATACGAGAGGTTTGGAGAAGATCAGTTTCGCTTTTAGGAAGAACAGAGGGTCGAGGCAGGCCATTTTCGCACTAAAAACTGTAGTAGAAGAAAATCGAATGAGTGTAGGAAAGACGACTTTCGTTGATTTAAAAAAAGCATTCGATAATGTAGATTGGGACATAATGTTTAGAATCTTAGTTAGAATTGATGGGGGAAGAAGAGGTAGCGAGATTGGGAAATGGAGTCAGGCAGGGTTGTACACTTGGCCCGTTATTATTCAATCTATATATGGAAGATACCAACTCAGCTCGGCAATGCTGCTGTTTCAATATTGCATCGAGTTTCCTATTTCGTTCCGTTCGCCAACACACTTTATCACTAAATAAATGTTGGTACTGTATATGTAATGTATACTATACTGCAAGTATATATATAGTACAAGTACATCAATACGTACACCGTGCACCATGTAATTGATAGTTCACGAACTAGGTCATAGTGAACTAGGTCTATAGGTCGTTGCAAAACATCGTCACAGTGCGCCCGTCATTTGATTGAACCGTTCAGAGTGAACGGTTCGCGAGTATATGTTGGTATCAGATGTTGCAATAATGCAAAAATAAACATCTAAATCTTATAGTTCTTCTATTTCATACTGAGTGCAATGCAATCACTTAATATCAAATGAAAGCTTTGAGGTTAGAACAGAGAAGATTCGGAATAGAAAATGTAAATTATAACGCCAAACAAAACGTTTCTATCTAGTTCATTTTATTATAGTTTGTGCATTTAATTTTCAAGTGTTAGTAAAGTAGTAAACATTTTCATCAGTAACTACCAATCAGTATTTTAGAACTTCATATAAATAATCGTGAGTACCGAGAGAAGATTATATTTTATTTAAACTTTGATTATGTTTTGTATAAATTATAAACATTGTTGTCTTTTCTTCCTTATTCCTAAATCAAAATAAGTATTGTATTATTTCAATTTATTTATTTTTTACCATTTAATATTTTTATATTGCGAAAAAAAGAGATTATTTTCAGTATGTGCATGTATTTGGTCATATAGGTGGTGAACTAGTTCATTTTTACAAGATGTAGTAGTTCACGACCTATATTGAAATGAACTACGAACTATGAACTAGGTCCTCAAAGTGACCTACAGTTTGCCATCGCTAATTGGTGGGTCACAACTGGTATCATAGCCTATGTATTTATTATATTTTTATTTGAAAATATTTGGCGATGAATAAAGACTATTATTATTATTATTATTATTATTATTTTCGTGATATTTTTATGGTTTGAGAACAACTGCTTTAGAGTGTAACGCACAAAGTATGCCTATATAGTTTATTTTGAATTGTGTTTTGTGAATAGAGGGAATTAAATGATTGTTTCCATTGTTTCGACCGCCGAAACGTTGGTATCTTCAGAGGTCAAGACTTGTACAGTATATATTACTGGCATTGTATTTATATATATAAAGTAGTCTGATTAGATAAGCAAGTTTGTCGCTCCGTATTAAAAAAATATATATTACAAGTATACTCACTAGATGGCAGCAAATGTAGACGAGAAGATAATGGGGGCGTCGTATTGTGTGTCTAGAAGTTCTATATACAATATACCTAGCTGTAAGATGTAAGATACTGTAATATGTAAGATACTAGCTGCTAGATCGAGTGATTATTTTACGTGTATTTTAACCTGAGTTTAATGTTAATTAATTTCGAAGAGCAGCAATAAATATTTACTTGGTCCATTTCTTTAAAGCAACATATTCAGCTTTTATTTCGATTTAATGAATTATCAATTTGAGGTTGTATTATTACACTATTTCCTTGTGAAAATGTTTATTTTGTGAGCGTCTTACTAGAAAATTGATAAAAAAATTAAAAACAAACTTCGTGTTGTACAATAATTTATATCAAAAAAAAAATTAAAAAAATCATATTCATATAAGATTTAGAAAAAAATGAATTGCCTTAAGAAAAATAATTGTAGGCTATATTTTATTATCATACAGGATGGAAATAAGGAAAATTAGTTACCCTTTAAAAAAACACCTGAAAATAGCGCTCCTATTTCGATTTTTTTAGATTTTGCGACCCTGTAAAAAATGTACGCACGATCAAAAAAATTCGCCGCAGCCTTAATACTTAAATTGGATTATTTTAAACAGTTGGGCGATAAATTTACATCGCTGTTGTATGTTTAACAACAAAATTCTGCACTCTCAGAAATTACAAAACACTTTTGAAGTTAAAAATGCGAATTTTATACTTTTTAACGTGTAATGTAAAATATTAGATAATCGGAAATTGTAAATATGTGATTGACTTATAAACACCTAGATGGTGCATAAGTCGAATTATGTTTATTATCGCTGCGTTGCAATTCACTAGTCGTACAAAAATATTTTTTTTAACTAAACGATTAATTTTTTTCACTTTCTGCTGTTTAATTAACGTTCTTAACGGCTATATTTTTGCACTATATTTCAATTTCCAAATGCACGTTATATATACATTTCCAAGTACTTTATTTATTATGTTTAAAATAAAATCGTTTGTATTATTTTTAAGTTAATCTTTACGTGTACATTTTTTTATGAAACTCGTCCAATTTTATATTATATTTTTTGATCAAATAAATTTCGCATCGATCGCAATATGTGGCAATATGTGGCAACAGCGTGGTCTTTAATTCAGGTTAAGGTTCACTTAAAACTGAAATTTTTATACTTTTCGACATCAAATATTAGACCAAGAGTTGTTAGATAGAAATCGAAAATTCACGCTTGACCAAATCACACACAGATGGCGCCTGGCTCCGATAAATGTAAAATACGCACAAAAACTGTTTCCAGAACCTTTCATCAATCTTTTAGAACGAATTTTGCACTTATTATAAAATTCACTTAGTTCTACTAGCTATAACAAAAAAGAAATCGCTCGGTATGCTGCAACAAATCACTTCGAAATAATTTCAGAAATATTGAAGCTTTTAGACATCCCATTCATTCCACTACTCACTAAGAGAATACTGTATAAAATGTTTCCTCTTTTCTAAAATAGCATAGAATTTTTCTTCCCCAATTGCGTTCAATCTCATTCTATCCTAGGAGATGTATAAAAGCTAATCGCAGGACTTGATGAGACGCAACACTTTATACATATACAAGATGTTTCGAAAAAATCCAACAATTTAAAGTGAATAATCAAAACATTTGTATATACTAATATTTAACAAACATACAAAATGTATATATATATATAAAATATTTTGACCATCCAGTATACACTCCTCTAAACCTTCTTATATATCAGGTCAATTGGGGATTCGTGCTGGGAGTAGCCCAAGAGGCTCCATCTAAACTAACCGTGCAGTATTGTATATACATTTTAATATACGAATAATGTATAGTGTGTACTGCAAATGGCATTTGAATGCACTGTATTTTAGTGTTTGAGTAGGTCTTTTGCACCGACATAACTTCTTTTGCTCCCAGATGGTTTAGGAGTATCGTTAGAAATCATGTGTGTATATATCCGTATAGTATTTAGTTGAACTTGTCAGATTTGAGGATGTATTTGCTGCATTGTGTTAAATATAAGACAGAAATAATCAAATTATTTTTGGGTAAAAAGCGCGAAATGCTTTCTGCGTTTCAATTGATTTTTACTGTGTTTTTTTATTCATAAATCAATTTTTTTTTTTACATAACGGACGAAAATGTTCAGAAAACTTTAATATTATCGATTAAGTATCAAAAATTTGAATTAATTTTCAATTTGGTGGAGTTTCTACTAGCGCAAGGAAGGATTTAGTTTTAAATCATTTTGAAAGCGAATTTTTTTTTATTGCGCAAATTTTGGAAAATATTTAAAAAAAGATGATAAAAATAAAATACAACAAAAACTGTTGAGAACCACCGTAGTAAATTTTTTTCTTTTCTTATTGTATCTTATTGTTTCTTATTGTAAATATCTTTTCATAATTTAGAAAAATTATTATCTGAAAAATGATGAGGACCATAATAATAAAAATAATAATAATATGGTGATAGTAAATTGAACAATATATTTTTAGTTAATAAAAGTAAAGATATTAAACGGCTATAAAAAATTCCTGAAATTAATCTATTTCAATTATTTTATATTACGCAAATTTTGGAAAATATTTAAAAAAATGTGATAAAAATAAAATGCAACAGAAACTGTTGAGAAACTCTGTAGTAAAAAAAAAATTAAATCATTTTTAATCCCCAACTTAATTCAATTTTATTTTTACCCACTCCATGTAAACCTGCCTAACCTGTTTGTATAAATTACCTCCTTACACTTTTTCAACGTAACGTCCTTTCGTGATACTCGTTCGGTACAAGAACATTTTCTGCTTGCGCTCGGCCATCATCGATGCGAAACAATAGTTCTTTATAGATACACCTCCAGTTGCTTCGCTACAACAACAAAGAATGTGGTACGTTGTATTACGTATACGAGCCCCGGATAGAACGATCTCCACAATTCATTTCGAATGAGATAGTTATTTTCATCTATAGTTCTTCGGCGGCATTAATTAGATCGTGCACACGCAGTAGCTAGTACGGAAGTGGTGTGTTAGATGAGGCGTGGTAAAGAAGAATTGTTGTGTATGTGTACAGGGTGAGGAGGGAAATTGGTTTAAGTGATGCTCGTAATATATCGTTTATTACAAAGTAAAAGGCGAAGAAGTTTGTTTTTTTGTGATATGAAATTTATATCTTCTGTTTGGGTGACTTGAAGATGATTTTTGAAAAAAAAAAATATATATATTATTTGATCACCTTGTATATATTGAGAAAATAATGGCGATTTTGATCAAAGCGTTACATGTTATAGTTTGCTATAGGTGCAAAAAGGACAATTACATTTGGAGTGTTGGCGGGGCCTTCTTAACGAGTATCATTATAAATAAAAATTTATAAAATTATGGAATAATTAATTAATCAAATCTGTTTTGTCCCAATCAAATCAGTCCCAACATGAGACTGCTAAAGCAGCCTAGAATGATTTAATTGTTATTATTATTATTTATTTATTTTTATTAAAATACCAATTTCTCTCGAGCTAAATTAAATTTTCAAAAAAAATTGAGATTTTCTGAAAAATCCATCGAAATTTTGTTGCTAACAAAAATTTATAGTTTTCCAAAATATGAGTGACGACTGCTTTCGTTTAAAAAAAAAATTTGACCTGACCTTAAAAATGATGAGATTTAAAAATGTGGCTACTCCTCAAAAATTTTAGCGCTCAAGGTCACATTACACGCTTAAAAAATCTTACTTGATTTTATATATGAATATTTCGCACTAAAAAAAATTTAATTCACTAAAATGATTCGTTACGCAAAGAAAATTAAGAATAGTATTTACAATTATTACAAGAAAATATTTTTAAATTTATTTTTTCACAGTCTACTTCGAAAATATATAATTGTTTGATGATCGATTTTTTATTCTTTTTTATTTATTTATTATTTTTATTCCTCACATTTTAAATCGTATTTAGTTCAATATATCTCGATACTATCCGAAATTACGTAATCAAATTCCATTTAATTACATTCCACAGTCGTTCCTCACTTTACCCATTCAATAATACACTAAACTCGTACACTAAAAGCAATCCGGTAATAGTCCAATTAAAACATTTCGTGTTACTGCGTTACAAGTTATTGATCGAATATACTAGCACAAATAGTATTGTTTAATTCCCCTATTGCTACTGGAGGGGTTTTGTTTTTGGTTTTTGTTTTTTTGCTCCTGTAGGAACAATTACAACGTGTTATATAACAAGGCGGTTGCAGATAACTTCAAATAATAACGAGGTCAATTTAGCACATTTTATGAATTGTTAATATAAGGTTTTTTTTTTTTAATTTTGTATCGTGTTGATAATTTTTTTATATCCATGTTGAAGGCATATATTATTTTTTAACATATGATTTTATAAACATGGCATTAAAAAAAAATCTGGTTCTAATTTTGCTTTTTTTTTGTTGTTACAGATGTTAGAGATGTTCGTTTTCTAGGCTGGTTTCTTTGTGTCATCGAAAAGGTAGGAATCCCATGAGAAAATTAAGAAATCATTTTTTTTTTAACTATCTGTCTAAATTAATGAACGAAATATGCTGATATATTAATTCGTTGCTTATTGAGGAATTTCGTACAATTTTTTTTCCATCTAGATATATAATAAAGATGATTATTATTATTATTATTATATATTTAAAAAATTTGAAAAAAAAACATAAAAAGCAAACTTCCACGTATATCATAATTTTGAACAACAATATTTTCGTTATTTATTAACGTTTTCTTATTTATATATATTTTTTTAATCACGAATTCTTTTATATATAAAGAAATTTACATTTTACAAAAATTTTAAGTTTGACCATTTTTTTTTGAAAAATGCATCTTTAATTTTTTTTTATCATTCACCCAATTACTTATTAGTTAGTTAATCTAAATACTTCGAAATTTCAAAGTTCTCCTCCAAATTAATAAATCACAAAACATTTTTATAATCAGTAAAAAAAATTATCGATATAATCGCTCATCTTTCATCGAAACAACCACTATTTCGATTTTACGCAAAACAATCACATAGAATTTTAAATATTGCGCATCTTCCTCATATAAATTCGCTTATACCTAAATTGGAAATCGTCATCGATCACAGTTCTTGATTACAACCAAAGTGACCCTATATATATATATATATATATATATATATACATCGTACGTGAAATTAACATGTAAATTCAGGCATGCTGATTACTTTAACGTGTATAGATGTTCCACTAAGTTAACGAGCTGCTCGCCGGCTTGGTTGCCTATAGTAAACACTATTAACGCTGTTTTCTTTGCATACATTTATTGTCGCAACTATATTATTAAGCGTTGCATGAAGGCGAAAAAGTATTTTGAGGGTTGCAGCTGTATTTATACAGAGTGGCCCAAGTTAGTTAGTCGATTGGTTAGTTAGATTAGTTGGCTGTAATATGTTAGTTCAGGTTGATTAGTCACATAAATTAGACTAGGTTGTGTTAATTAATTAATTACTTAGTCAGTTAGACAGATTATTAGATAGTTATTTAGTTACATTGTTGGGATAGTTAGATAAGTTGTTTGATAGGCTACTTAGACAGGTTAGCTAGCTGGTTAGTTAATTAATTCGCTAGTAAACATAAGTTAGTTAGTTAGTAGGTTTGTTTGTCAATTACTTGGTTTAGTTAGTTAGTTAGTTAGTTAGGTAGTTAGTTAGTTAATTAACCAATTACTTGGTTTAGTTAGTTAGTTAGTTAGTTAGTTAGTTAGTTAGTTAGTTAGTTAGTTAGTTAGTTAGTTAGTTAGTTAGTTCGTTAGTTAGTTAGTTAGTTAGTCAGCCAGTCAGTCAGTCAGTTAGTTAGTTAGTTAGTTAGTTAGTTAGTTAATTGGTCAGATAGCCAGTTAGTCAGTTAGTTGGTTCGTTAGTTAGTTAGCTAGTTAGTTAGATAATTATTGGGTTTAGCCAGTTAGTTCGTTCGTTCGTTCGTTCGTTCGTTCGTTGGCTATTTAGCCGGTTAGTTTGTTAGTCAGTCGGCTAGTTGGTTGGATAGTTGGTTGGTTAGTTGACTGGTTGGATAGTTAGTTAGTTGGTTGGTTGGTTGGTTCGTTCGTTCGTTCGTTAGTTAGACAATTATTTGGCCTAGTTAGCCCCCCGGTTCGTTCGCTAGTTAGTCGGTTAGTTAGCCAGTTAGCCAGTTAGCCGGTTCGCTAGTTTGTCAGTTAGTTAGCCAATTACCCGGTTTGGTAAGTCCATTAGTTAGTCGGGTGGTTAGCTAGTTGGTTAGTCGTTCGGTTAATTCGCTAGTTTGCTTGTTGGTTAACTAATTACCCGGTTTAGCTAGTTAGTTAGTTGGTTAGACGGTTAGTTGGTCAGTTGGTTAGTTAGTTTGTAAGTTACTTGGTTTAGTTAGTTATTTAGTTAGTCAGTTGGTCAGTTAGTTAGTCAATTACCATGTCTAGTCAGATACATTTATTAGACTAGGTTAGTTAGATATATTAGACAGATAGGTTATTTAAATTGATTTGTTAAAGAGGTTAGTTATAAGTTCGATTAGTTAGTTATGTTATGTTAGGCTATGATGTGTTATTATAGGTTATTATATGTTAATTTGTTAATTAGTGCACTCTCAACGACCGCACGCAAAAATATTGTTTTTTAAACATTAAGAGATTTCATATTTCAATTTTAATAATTATGCTTAATTACTCGTCAACAATAAAGCAGTAAAGTTTGCTTTTATCGATTTGAATATTTTATTTGTAAATTCGCTTCAGGTATATTACATTTTCACATTCAACATGGGAAAATGTGCATTAAAATAGTTTAAAATAAATTGTATTTTTATTGAATATTCTTTATCAAATTTATAACCGCTGACAATTCCATGTTGAAAGAATGTAAAATATATATTTTTATAAATCATTTCTAGCTATTCACTTAAAAAAATTACATTTTTTTGTATAGTGATAGAATTATAACTATTAGATTAGACACGAAGCCAACGGACACAGTTATAGTGCAAGTATATATGCCAACTTCAAGTCACGATGATGAGGAGGTAGAATCCATTTATGAGGAGATTGAATCTAGGTTAGCAAACGTTAAAGGACAGGATAATCTAATTGTAATCGGAGATTGGAATGCCGTAGTAGGTAAGGGAAAGGAAGTTCCAATAGTAGGAGAATATGGAATAGGAACACGTAATGATAGAGGGGATAGATTGGTAGAGTTTTGTATTAGGAATAAGCTAGTGGTAGCAAACACGCTTTTTCAGAATCACAAGCGCAGGATATATACGTGGAAAATGCCAGGAGATATAGGGAGGTATCAGATAGATTACATACTGGTTAAAGAGAAGTTTAGGAACCAGATTAAGAATTGTAAGAGTTACCCTGGAGCAGATATTGATAGTGACCATAATTTAGTAGTCCTGGACTCAGAGGTCAAATTCAAGAAATTACAGAAGTCTAAACAGGTCAGAGTAGATGTCGATAGGTTAAAATTAGCTGATGTATATGAAAAGTACAAGCAGAAAGTAGAAATCATGGCTAATGGAACATCAAGGAGCGACATAGATTGCGAATGGAGGGAAATCAGAAATGGGTTAACTACAGCAGCAAATGAAGTATTAGGCACAAAGAAAAGGACAGGTAGGAGGGAATGGATCACGGAAGAAATAGTGGAAATGATAGAAGCAAGAAGGAAAATTAAAATAGGAAACACAGAAGCAGGACAGAAAAATAATAAGGAACTAAGGAACTTAATTAATAGGAAATGCAAGCTAGCGAAAGAAGAGTGGATAAAAAGAAATTGTGAGGATATTGAGGAGGATATGAGAAGAGGTAAAGTAGATTTGGGCTACAGGAAAATTAAGTCACATTTTTCTAAAGTAAAACCAAAGGGTAACATTATATGTGATAAGCAGGGTAAGGAACTCACAGAAAATAAGGAAAAAGCTAGAAGATGGAAGGAGTATCTTGAAGATTTATATAAAGGTAGGCAGGACATGGAGGAGCTAGAAAATGTGGAACAGATAGATGAGGATGACTTAGGTCCTAGCATACTTAGGTCAGAGTTTCATAGAGCATTAAATGATTTACGGAATAACAAAGCAGAGGGGATTGATATGATACCAGCCGAATTAATAAAACACGCAGGGGAAAAAATGCAGGAGCGATTATACAGGTTAGTTTGTAAAATATATGAGAAGGGAGAAGTACCACAGGATTTTCAGCGTAGTAGAATAGTAACAATGCCGAAGAAAATAGGAGCTAAATTGTGTGAGAACTATAGGACCATTAGCCTACTATCACATGCATCGAAGATATTGTTAAAGATTATTTATAGGAGATTAGAAAATAAAGTAGAGGAAAGGCTAGGAGAAGATCAGTTTGGTTTTAGGAAAAACAGAGGGACGAGAGAGGCGATTCTAGCACTAAGAACGGTAGTAGAAAAAAGAAATAGGGTAGGAAAGGTAACTTGCATAGCTTTTGTAGATTTAGAAAAGGCATTTGATAATGTAGATTGGGACATAATGTTTAGAATTTTAAAAGAAACGGGTATAGATTATAAGGATAGGAGAATAATTTTTAATTTATATAAACACCAAACTGCCTTAGTTAGAATTGAGGGGGAAGAAGAGGTAGCAAAAATAGGGAAGGGAGTTCGGCAGGGATGTACACTCTCACCGTTATTATTTAATCTATATATAGAAGATGCAATAAACAAAGTAAAAGAAGAGTATAATGTAGGTGTGAATGTACAGGGAGAGAAAATATATATGTTGAGATTCGCCGACGATATAGCTATATTAGAAGAAAGCGAAAAGAATTTAGAAAGGGTATTGAATGGTATGCAGGCAGTATTGACTAGGGATTTTAACATGAAAATAAATATAGGTAAAACTAAAGTGATGAGGTGTGACAAAAAGGAATGCAGTAGAAAAATGAAGATCTCAATAGGAGATAATAGAATCGAAGAAGTGTCAGATTTTTGTTATTTAGGCAGTAGAATCACAAAAGATAATCGAAGCAAAGTAGATATAAAGTGTAGGATAGCACAGGGTAGGAAGGCATTCGTAGAAAAAGAACAGATTTTAAGATCAAATATTGACTTGGGTATTAGAAAAAGATTACTGAAGGTATATGTTTGGAGTGTAGCACTGTACGGGTGTGAGGCGTGGACTATAGGAAAGGAAGAGAAGCGTAGATTAGAAGCACTTGAAATGTGGTGTTATAGGAGGATGATGAGGATTGGTTGGGAAGATAAAGTAACAAATGAAGCTGTACTAGAGTTAGTAGGGGAGAAGAGAAGTATCTGGAGAGTGTTACAGCGTAGGAGAGACAGATTAGTAGGGCATATTCTTAGGCATGGGGGGATTATGCAATTGATCATAGAAGGTAGAGTGGAGGGAAAGAGAGGGGTAGGTAGGCCTAGATTGGAGTATGTGAGTCAGATAGCTGAAGACGTTGAGATGAATAACTATAGAGAGATGAAGGGATTAGCTCAGGATAGATCGGCATGGCGTGCTGTTTCCAACCAATCTTTAGGATTGCGGACTGTTTAACTTAACTTAACTTAACTTGTATAGTACATATAAAAAAAAAATCAATATATGATTACTTTTGCGTTAAAGTCGTGGGTTAACTATTTTTTTATGACAAAACATTTCTTTTTAAGATTTAAAAAAAAGTGTTTTTTTCGTTGCTTTTCCTCCTTACTATTAATTCGAAATTTCCTTTTGAAACAATTAACTTGTTTAGATTTTAATTGTTTTATTGTTCGTGTGTTTTAGAGAAACATGTGCAAACTTATTGTTCTTATATTTCTTAAGATTTCGAAGATATTGCAATGATTTGACATGAATCAGATAATTCGTTTAAGTCTATTTACTTTAAAAGGCCTTAACGTTTGAATTACAATAACAGAAACTTTGAAAAAGTACATTCGAAAATATATCAAAATTATACACTAAATGTATCGTTAGTTAAAGAGTCCGCAATCCTAAAGATTGGTTGGAAACAGCACGCCATGCCGATCTATCCTGAGCTAATCCCTTCATCTCCCTATAGCTATTCATCTCAACGTCTTCAACTATCTGACTCACATACTCCAATTTAGGCCTACCTACCCATCTCTTTCCCTCCACTCTACCTTCTATAATCAATTGCATAATCCCCCCATGCCTAAGAATATGCCCTACTAATCTGTCTCTCCTACGCTGTAACACTCTCCAGATACTTCTCTTCTCCCCTACTAACTCTAGTACAGCTTCATTTGTTACTTTATCTTCCCAACCAATCCTCATCATCCTCCTATAACACCACATTTCAAGTGCTTCTAATCTACGCTTCTCTTCCTTTCCTATAGTCCACGCCTCACACCCGTACAGTGCTACACTCCAAACATATACCTTCAGTAATCTTTTTCTAATACCCAAGTCAATATTTGATCTTAAAATCTGTTCTTTTTCTACGAATGCCTTCCTACCCTGTGCTATCCTACACTTTATATCTACTTTGCTTCGATTATCTTTTGTGATTCTACTGCCTAAATAACAAAAATCTGACACTTCTTCGATTCTATTATCTCCTATTGAGATCTTCATTTTTCTACTGCATTCCTTTTTGTCACACCTCATCACTTTAGTTTTACCTATATTTATTTTCATGTTAAAATCCCTAGTCAATACTGCCTGCATACCATTCAATACCCTTTCTAAATTCTTTTCGCTTTCTTCTAATGTAGCTATATCGTCGGCGAATCTCAACATATATATTTTCTCTCCCCGTACATTCACACCTACACTATACTCTTCTTTTACTTTGTTTATTGCATCTTCTATATATAGATTAAATAATAACGGTGAGAGTGTACATCCCTGCCGAACTCCCTTCCCTATTTTTGCTACCTCTTCTTCCCCCTCAATTCTAACTAAGGCAGTTTGGTGTTTATATAAATTAAAAATTATTCTCCTATCCTTATAATCTATACCCGTTTCTTTTAAAATTCTAAACATTATGTCCCAATCTACATTATCAAATGCCTTTTCTAAATCTACAAAAGCTATGCAAGTTACCTTTCCTACCCTATTTCTTTTTTCTACTACCGTTCTTAGTGCTAGAATCGCCTCTCTCGTCCCTCTGTTTTTCCTAAAACCAAACTGATCTTCTCCTAGCCTTTCCTCTACTTTATTTTCTAATCTCCTATAAATAATCTTTAACAATATCTTCGATGCATGTGATAGTAGGCTAATGGTCCTATAGTTCTCACACAAATTAGCTCCTATTTTCTTCGGCATTGTTACTATTCTACTACGCTGAAAATCCTGTGGTACTTCTCCCTTCTCATATATTTTACAAACTAACCTGTATAATCGCTCCTGCATTTTTTCCCCTGCGTGTTTTATTAATTCGGCTGGTATCATATCAATCCCCGCTGCTTTGTTATTCCGTAAATCATTTAATGCTCTATGAAACTCTGACCTAAGTATGCTAGGACCTAAGTCATCCTCATCTATCTGTTCCACATTTTCTAGCTCCTCCATGTCCTGCCTACCTTTATATAAATCTTCAAGATACTCCTTCCATCTTCTAGCTTTTTCCTTATTTTCTGTGAGTTCCTTACCCTGCTTATCACATATAATGTTACCCTTTGGTTTTATTTTAGAAAAATGTGACTTAATTTTCCTGTAGCCCAAATCTACTTTACCTCTTCTCATATCCTCCTCAATATCCTCACAGTTTCCTTTTATCCACTCTTCTTTCGCTAGCTTGCATTTCCTATTAATTAAGTTCCTTAGTTCCTTATATTTTTTCTGTCCTGCTTCTGTGTTTCCTATTTTAATTTTCCTTCTTGCTTCTATCATTTTAACTATTTCTTCCGTGATCCATTCCCTCCTACCTGCCCTTTTCTTTGTGCCTAATACTTCATTTGCTGCTGTAGTTAGCCCATTTCTGATTTCCCTCCATTCGCAATCTATGTCGTTCCTAGATGTTCCATTAGCCATGATTTCTACTTTCTGCTTGTACTTTTCACATACATCAGCTAATTTTAACCTATCGACATCTACTCTGACCTGTTTGGACTTCTGTAATTTCTTGAATTTGACCTCTGAGTCCAGGACTACTAAATTATGGTCACTATCAATATCTGCTCCAGGGTAACTCTTACAATTCTTAATCTGGTTCCTAAACCTCTCTTTAACCAGTATGTAATCTATCTGATACCTCCCTATATCTCCTGGCATTTTCCACGTATATATCCTGCGCTTGTGATTCTGAAAAAGCGTGTTTGCTACCACTAGCTTATTCCTAATACAAAACTCTACCAATCTATCCCCTCTATCATTACGTGTTCCTATTCCATATTCTCCTACTATTGAAACTTCCTTTCCCTTACCTACTACGGCATTCCAATCTCCGGTTACAATTAGATTATCGTGTCCTTTAACGTTTGCTAACCTAGATTCAATCTCCTCATAAATGGATTCTACCTCCTCATCATCGTGACTTGAAGTTGGCATATATACTTGCACTATAACTGTGTCCGTTGGCCTCGTGTCTAATCTAATAGTTATAATTCTATCACTAACTTGGCAATAACTCTTTACTCTACATCCCAACTTTCTATTCATTATAAAACCTACACCGGTATGCCCATTATCTGATGCTGTGGTTATTAATCTATATTCTCCTGACCACGTATCTACTTGATCTTTCCCCCTAACTTCACTTTTATTTTTATTTTTGAAAAATTCCTTTTAACTTCCAGCGTTGCCAAATTATTCGCCGAAGCGCTCAAAATATTATTCGATAAAATTAATTATCATTTGACAAAATATTATTTGTCGAGTTTTGAATTTTTCATCATAGAATCACAGTCTGATTATCATATTTTAAAAAAATCGTAAAAAGATATATATATATATATATATATACTCGATCCATAATTGGATAAAATATTTTTTTATATACCCAATGTTAATTTAAATCTTCTTATTGTAAATATCATTTCATAATTTAGAAAAATTATTATCTGAAAAATGATGAGGACCATAATGATGATAATAATATGGTGATAGTAAAGAGAACAATATATTTAAAAATAATAATTTTAATTTCATATTTTTAGTTAATAAAAGTAAAGATATTAAACGACTATAAAAAATTCCTGAAGTTAATTTATTTTAATAATAACAGGGACATCGCGATATATAATTATTACATCTTATGCAAATAATGTGGAATAACAATATTGTTATAAGAAGAGCAATATCTTGTGAGAAAAATCTAGCAAAAGGAAACTCATTATAAATTATACAGTTATAAAAAAACAGTTTATTGTTTTCATTGAAAAATATATAAAATTTAAATCATTAAACATATTATATTCCTATTAAGAAACTTATTAAAATATATATATATATATATAATTTAAAAATTAGAAATTTTATATAGTTAATAAAATAACAATTAATTAAATTTTTGTATTAATTCAAATTTATATATTAAAATTGATTTTAGTAAAACGTACAATTTTGCTGATTTTTTTAAACTCACTTCAATCAATGTTACATAAATTATAATAAACTATTCACGTTAACATTTCCAAGGGTATAATATTTATGAACATAATATAGCTACTACATATTAAAAATTATTATCTAAATCGATTTTACTAACAATTTCTTAATTCGTTTTTTTTTTGCTAATTATTTCCAAATACAATTGTAAATTTTTAATAATATAAACGCTCACATTTATCAAAAAAACAAACTTCATGTACGAAATAAATTACCGTGTGATTCAATCAATTTTCTAAATTCCCTAAAAGATTGAAATATCTTTTAACCGCCCAAAATGCCGAATCATTATTTTTTTTTAACATGTGATCTATGTTAAAGTAATTTTCAAAAAAAAAACACATTTTAGTAGCCTTTTTTTTATAACCAATATTCGAAATAACGCAACAAATTAATTGCGTACAACAAATTTAATAAAACCACATTTCCTTCGCCGTATAAATTTGCCCGAGACTGTAATACATAGCTACTTGTATTGTTTGTTGCGGTGGAATAATTGCAGTCTATTTGACGGCCGCTAGGAATGTTGAAATATCGAATAAAGTATGTAATTTGAAAATTACCGGCCGATGTCACACTGTATATACTATAGCACGTTTCAATCGAAAGAAATTCGCACACACACTGGTACAATCTGAACAAAAACGCAACAAGATATAAATGCACACTCAAAGACAATAGTAATGTGCCACTTCTGTTGCGAGTATCGCAATAGGAGTTGTCACGTGGTGCGTTTGAACTACTCGTGTTGCGTTTGAAATACCCGTGATGCGTTTGAACTACTTCTCTATATTCGACGCATTAGTATTGTCTTTGAGTGTGCTTATATACTATAGGCAAACCATCGTGCAATATAATAATATATAATATAAAAATAATATAAAGTAAGTTCTAATTAACAATATTAATCTATTGGAAAATTTTATGTTGATGTCACTTCTGTCACAAACGGGTTTCATTATAAATTTTTAGAATTTTCGAATTTAGAAATTTTTGAAATTAGAAAACTTCTAATTAACTTAGAATTAATTTAGAATTTTTATTTTTTTAAACAATATTAATCTATTGGAAAATTTTATGTTACGTCGTCACTTTTGTCACAAACGGATTTTATTAGAATTTTTTTATTAATTGGAAATTTTTTTTTATTAAACAAGCTTTATATACACATGCACTTTCGAATTGACATACTATTGTCTATTAATTGGGATTATTATAAACCATTAGATTATTACCAAGAAATTTAGTTTTTTATATTAGCTATATTAATAATAAATTACAATTATAAAAGTGTCCATGTTTATTTACTTCAAAGATAAGAATGAAATGTGAAATTTGTTGAGGAAAAAATAATAATAATAACAATAATTATTTAAAAAAATAGAGATAAAAAGTTATATTTAAAATAATAATAATAATAAATAATTTAAAAAAAAATTATGCTATGATATATAAAAGTTTATAGAATAGAATTATAAGGAATATAGATTATACATAATAAATATAGGTTATAATAATTATTGAAGATATCTTAGGAGGCACGATGGTTTTTTAAAGAATTAATTTTTTATTTATCATGTCAAAAAAATATATTATATTTAC
The DNA here is from genome assembly GCA_947310635.1 of Leptodirus hochenwartii. Taxonomy (NCBI): domain Eukaryota; kingdom Metazoa; phylum Arthropoda; class Insecta; order Coleoptera; family Leiodidae; genus Leptodirus; species Leptodirus hochenwartii. The sequence goes on along the minus strand of OX371181.1, from coordinate 105,588 downwards.
AAAAATTACAAAATTACAAAAAATCTTGCAAAAGATCTGTATACTTAATTTTTTATTGTTAATATATGTTAAATTTTGAGGTATATAAAAAACACGAACCTCTAAATATAAATGTGTTATTTTCGCGAGATTTTGTCGATTTTTAATTTTTACAATTAGTTAATTTGTCGAAATTTATTTTACATTAAACGATTCATTATTTAAATTTATGGATTTTCCAGTCGCTGATTTTTTGGAAGATATTTGAACAAATGCAATTAATCGATTTTCAATCCATTTTATAAGAAATGTGAAATTATGCGAAATATATATATATGTGAAATATATTTATAATATAAATATATATGTGAATTAAAAAAATATGAAATTCATAAGAAATTATATAAATAAAAAAAAACTTTTTCCATATACGGAAATAATAATAAAAAAAAAATTTATCTGTCATAAGGAAAATAATACAAAATAACGATTTGAAATCGCACCCCCCCTCTCGATTTTTTTCAAAAATTTGGCGACGTTTTAAAATTTCCGTTTGCGTTCACGTTCGCGTCGTCTTCGTGTTTGCGTACGTGTCAATTGTGAATGCGGCTTTACCCAGGCCCAAGCCTAACTCTCAGCTATTAAGCAAGCAGCGTATGCTACAGCGTCATACCGAACTCATCGCTCACTGCTTAAGTAATTAGTATTTATTGGTTACTTATAAGCCGCCTCGTGCCCGGCTAAGATCGCTAATATGTGAATAATAAAAATATATAAAAAATCCGGCGCTGCAGAAACTATTCCGCCAAAACCGTCGCTGAAAGTCGTAAAAGTAATTACATACAAAAAATAATAATTCGCCAAAAATATCTTAATGATAATCAACTGCAATTTGTTTGAGTTTATTCGTTCATTTGTATTTTATTGTTTCTACAATAAAAAAAAATATATACCGTGTGTATCGTTGGTATGCCGATTTTTTTTTATTACTACGCTTAAAAAGTATTTTTGTATTTATTATTTTATTAATCGATGGGAATTTCGTTGCGAATTTTAAGGTTGCTATTTCACCCCCGCGCACTCGTCCAAAATATCTGTTTGACGTATTGACAAGTAGTTCGGATATTTTATTAATCTATATATAGTGTAAGAAAAGGTGCGTTTACTAAAGACTTCGCTAACAGAGCCCATCAAGTGCGCGCGAAATAAAATTAACCGAATTAACTGAAACTGAAAATGAAATCGATTTTGTGCATTCTTTGTTTGACATTGGCAGTTGTTGTTCGATCTGGTAAGTCACTCTTTTTTTTTTTCTATAGAGTTTTTTTAATTCTATTTTTCCGCAATGATATTCATTGTGACCATGGAGGTGCAATTTTGAATATTCCGCATTTTGAATATTCCTACTGACCTAAAATATTTTAGTATTTGTTAGAAATTTTTTTATTTCATAATTCCTTATGGAGTGAGCGATAATATCATATATAAGTACATTTTTTCACCCAAAATTTTCACTCCAATAAGCATAAGATATATTAATATAGATATAATAAGATATATTAAGCATAAGTATATTTCTAGGAAGCTATATTATTTTATTATTCAATTTTCGAGCTACTGTTTTAATTGAAAGAAAAAATATTATAGTTTGCGCGTCATTTTTTTCAAATTTATTTTTAAAAAACAATTTTTTAAAAATATATTTGCCATAGAACATAAAAGTATTCTACCAAAGAGATATAATTTCAAATTGACTTCGCAAATAAACGTTAAAAAAATATATATAAACTGTCATCTCTACACCAGTATGTTTCAAATCGAATTTTTAATTTTTTAATTTTCTATTTACTTTTATACTTATTTTTAATTCATGATTGTAATAAGATTTTGTTATTGAATTTTGAACCATCCGTTATTTGTTTTATTTATTTCATTGAAAAATAAATTTGGTCAAAATTACAAAGAAAAGATGCTCAAAATGTAATCAAATTCATTTTTTTTAAATCAAAATTTGTTCCTTTTCAAAAAAAAATTTCTAATATTTTTTTTTAATCCAGATTTTTTCTTTAATTTTGTTGATATCAACTATATTTTTTATTCTATTTTGGGAATGAATTTTTTTATTACACCTCGAATTTTTCAAAATGATCACATTAAGCTCTTTCCACATAATTGAATCATAAAATTTCGAGGTTGAAATTGATTTTTCAAAGGCAATTTTTAATAATCTATAAACTCGTGAACGAAACTAATGGTATTGCTACAAGTGGCGGCATCCATCGGCATTCTTATGAACAGTCGTTGCTGTACTTTTACCTAGCGTTGTTGAAAACCAAGTATTTCTTTAAACTAGCGCCATCTACAAACAATTACAACAAACTATTTACAAACAATAATCTAGAAGTCGATTTAATATGATATTAAATAACGAGAAAATGCACTAAAATTCATTTGTGATATTTTAATTGATTACAAAGTTTTGTAAAACCGCATAATATTTTTACAATGGTCATAAAGTAGAATTTTTTTTTCCTTCGTACATTTGTTTTTTGGTCGCACTGCCCACAAACTGATAAAAGTAAGCGAAAACTGATAATAAACAATTAAAAATTAAACATATACCGCGACATAAAATTTTGTGCCAAAAACCTAAATTTGCCGAATTTTTTTTTTTGTGAGTTATCAATATTTTATTAAATTCGTTTGTACACCGTGAAATATGAATATAACAATTAATAATTGCTACGTATAATAAATAATTTTATGCGAGTATTTTTTAAATATGTCAATTTATCAATTTAACGTCGAACCTCAACGAACAGAAATACGTATAAAAAAATTCTTTTCGAAACGTTTCATATGAATAGATTAATTTTCATAAATTCAAAATGTCATTTGTCATTTTTTTCGCAATTTCAATTTTCTTTATAATAAATACGAAGTGCGTTATTATTACTAAATTATTTTTTTTATACAGGCGTTCCCCAAAACTCCCGCATCAAATTCAAATCTTTTTATTGCGAAAAATATCTGCAAAAAAAAAAAAAACGCTCAGACATGTAAATTGATCTATTTGTTTAGCCATCTTTTGGTAATATACTCAATTATTTTACGCCAACCCCGCTTAACCTTTTTTTTTTTATTGTCAATAGTTATTTTCATATAGATCACATATATTTTTTCAATTTTTACTTCATAACTTATAAAAAAATATATCAGAAGTTGCCCATTATTTTGTTGTTTGTGATTTCAACCAAATTTCCAAGAATTTTTTTTTCAACTATTGTTTTTCACTCGACGTTTTTCTTTTTAATTTTTTTTTACGCGCTTACTTAATTTATTTCAATTATTTAAGGCGCTCCTCGATTTTAAACGAAAATTCTTAGATAACCATTTGGGATTCCCTAATTCTAATTTCATTATGCGCTAAATAATTAAAAACAAATCACCATATCATTTCAAATAAATAATCGCACCACTATGTATATAGTTATAATGCTCGAACACATTAAAAACGATCTTACAACTAACTTCCGATATTTATAAAAATGCGCCAGTGGCGTAACAATATTTTTTTCCTGCACGCTGTATGGTATATTGTGGCGGATATATTCTTCCGTCAGCGCATGCGCGGAAACGTTACGCTGATACCACCATCGTTGCCAGATGAAAAAATAATCTTCAGCTAAAATAATTACTACCACATTTAAAAAATATTACAAGATATCTTATAGAGAAACAATTTTTTTTTCATATCTCGAACCTGAAAATAATTTATTATGAATTTTTTTTTATAATCGTGGCCAAAACAAATCTATTTGCTTATATTATAAATCCGTAATTTTTTAATTTCAATATATTAGCCTAAAAAATTATTATCTACAGGGTGTTTTTATATTTATTTCAATTTTTCGAATGCCTATAGGTCATTATACTTAAATAAAATCCTTACGGATTTCTTCATTTATTTTTTGTATTTGAACGCCAATGGCTAATTACACTGATTTAATTATAATTAAATTTCATGCATATGCATTGTTTAACGAGAAATCAAATTTAATGTAGAATAGAAAAAAAAAATGTTAAACTGTTTCAAAATTGGTCAATTATAATTTATTGTAATTATGAGGTTTAAAATTAATATTTTTGGGTTTAATTATTATAATTGATTACGTCTGGTTTCTGAAAATAGCACCACATAATATTTTTTAAAAATTTAATTTGCGCAATAATTATTAATTAATTTTATTTGAAAATAGAACAAATTAATTTAACAAATTAAATTATAAATGAACGCAACGAAATTTTATTGTCTTCGCAAATTGCAATTTTCCTATACACATTCGTCGTTATTGCCTGATAAAACTGGTAAAAATATTTGTTTGTATTTTTTTTTTAAACCTACGTATCAAAATCAATTTATGAAAAGTGCCCTATTTTCTGTAACTTCCCGCACGCTCATTCTCGTTCACTTTTATGTATCCCCCCGAATTAAAATGGTTTTCTGCATTCTGTTACAACACTCCGCCATTATTCGAGATAACACAAATTGTCACACACGGGTGAACTAACCGGTAGTTCATTGTTTATAGAAATTTTGCGCGCCCTCTCACATTCAAGAGCGAAGACACCGATATATTTCACCATGCGCACATACAACGAGCGCAACGTTTGAATATGCGTTGGCAACATTGTTCAGTAATAGTAATTACGTTTGCTAGTTTCTCCAATTTTTATTTGAAAAAAATTTCTCGTTTAGAAATTAAACTAGCTCTAAAATGGACTTAACTAATAATCTAATAAATGTGTATGCTCGGTGCATGCGTAAGGGTCTTATTACACTGCCCCGCAGTGTAGACTACTGGATGAAACACTGCAGACTTGTTATTTCACTGCACTGTGACATTTTGCCCCGCGTTTTAAAATTCATTAAAAAAAGTAATTGATTTTTTCAATTGAAATTGAAGAATTGCATAGACCATCTTTAGCATATCGTCCAGTGATGTGACACATACATCTGCTTTGAACTTTTAATGGGTTGCGTGATTTTCTGACGATGCGCAATAAACCTAAGAATCAGCTGGAGTCCGATCCTGGATTAATTCACGAAATTACTACAAAATTAAATCTCTTTTTAATACATTATAGTTTTGTCGTTATTTATCTATTTCCATATGCTAATATATTTTTTAGTTTCTAGAAAATTTTCCGAATTTATAAAAAGAAAAAATATTTTTGGTTATTTTAAGCCTTCATACATGTTTTTATGCTACAAAACATTTCAGTTTTTATTTTCTACTGTATACGTAACAATTGGAAATGAATTTTTGACGTAGGCACTAATTTTTCGAATTTTTGTAAGATCGCTGACAATATGCCAACTACTATTCTACATACAAACGAAGTACTTCAGTAATTTTAACACACCTGGCAAAAAAAGACAGTGCAGCCAAATAACAATTTTAAAAGTTACACTGCATCGCCGCCAAATAAGGCCCTAAGCACCCGTATATAGCTGGCCAACTCACACATATGTAGGTAGGCACTCCAACATACATTATTCAACATTTGTCTGCCTATAGTCTTCGCTATATGTGCGTGTGTGCAAGTCTCGTATCGTATGGGGTGTGAATCAATTGCATTGACAGATGTTCCCCCCCACCACCACCCACGTTAGTACGTACGTCGTCCGCTAGTCTACCGACATTATTGTAAGTATATTGGAGGGTGGGCGATAGTGCAACACTGTGCAGCATGATCCAGCATCGTTGCAGGTAGATATTGTTGTCAGTGTGTGTATTGTGGGTTGCCGGCTCGACGAGTTGGTGTTGAGTAATTATAAAAATGTGTCGCTGTGAAATAGCAATAAAATAACGAGGGTATATTTGAAATGCCAGAAATATTGCTAGTGGATTTTCGTTTTTTAAGGATTTAAAAAGATTTAAAAGATTAAATTTTTTTTTTAAAAGATTTATTTTTTAATCATTATACAATTATTTAATTGTGTAATGATGAAATTTATTTAATTTCCGATTTTGAGGTTAGGTATGATACGCGGAATTTACCAAACCTCAAATATTTGCAAGATTTTATATTGTGCATGTTCCACAAATCCACTTTGAGGAGAAATGTCGCGTGCAATTTTTTGAATTTCGCGATTAAAAAATATTAGAATGAAATATAATATTGATAATGAAGAAATTGAGGAATTGAAATTTCAATTAATTTTTACGGTTTGATGAATAATATTTTTAACTAGCATAAAAAAAATAAAAGTGTGTCAAAAGTTTTTTACTTCTGAATATAATAAAAAAGTTTCTTAATTTTATAAGTTTAATAAATATATTTAATATAATAATAATATATATATATAATAATTTTAATAAATATAAAATGCCAATCGCAAAAGCAGAATATTTTCACAACTTATTAATATCAAAAAATACAAATAATAAAATAAACACCAAAATGGTTAGAATTATTTAAAAAAATCTTCTTTTTGCAACACTTCAGTGTTTAATCCATCAAAATCTATACCATGGATATATGAGTATATATGTTAACAATAGAGCATTGAGTAATTTTGGTTAAAACGTTTTTCTATGTGACATTTCGCATGTCAAAGTCGTCATATTGCACGAGTAGGTCATATGTTGTAGAGAGCGCATAAGAACTACTGACTTGACTAATGTCAAACATTACATCTGCAACAAATAATTAAAATAAAAACTGATCAACAAAACAAATACTTACTAAAGTATAGGCGAAATAATATTTAAAACTCTTAAAGTACATTCGTTTACGGATCTTATTCGGAAATGCACACTGACGTTACGTGTCAACTGAACTGTCATACATAACAAATTAAAATACCTACTTTGGCGAAAATTTTTAGGTTAGCTTTGGTATCCAATTAAATACATCATATACAATTTTTACAAGTATAAAAATACAACTTAATAAAATGCACCCTACAACTTTTCACATAAAATAAAATATCGTGGATTTATCGAAGGATAGCTATTCCGCTTTAAGTGGCTACGGATAGGGTGCGGGGGTGGTCACATAATGCTTTCAGCGGCCACTTCATTGCGGTGGTCGTTTCCACCAAGGAAGAGAAAAATGACCAGAGTTCAGAATTACTTTTGCCCGAACATTGGGATAAAATATTCTTACGTATATTGAATCTTGTCCTATATCTAACTGAGTCTTCACTGAAGGATCTGAGTGGGGCTGGGGGGGGGGTGTACAAATCCACCTTTATCTCTTTAGCTATCCCCCTCGAGAGAGTCGATGGTCAATTGCCTGCAGATGCCATGAGAAGAACATATTTTAATTTGATTGTTCTTATATATACTTGGTTTAGTTCCTAGGATTATAAAAAAGCTATTGCTTTTTGCGCACTATTTAATAGTGGTTTTTTTTTTCAAAGAAGTCTTTGAATTAGAATATATCGATCTAGTAAGGTCCAGAATTGACTTAAAATTTATTGAATTTTAATTTAATGAAATTCAAAATTCTAAGAAATTGAAACTAGCGACTATTTTTGAAAAAAAAAACGTTAAAAAATTTGTATATCTGATAAACTAAATCGCTTTTTATATGTCCCAAAAATTTAGATATGAATAAAAATTTAGTTAGTTAAACAGTCCGCAATCCTAAAGATTGGTTGGAAACAGCACGCCATGCCGATCTATCCTGAGCTAATCCCTTCATCTCTCTATAGCTATTCATCTCAACGTCTTCAGCTATCTGACTCACATACTCCAATCTAGGCCTACCTACCCCTCTCTTTCCCTCCACTCTACCTTCTATGATCAATTGCATAATCCCCCCATGCCTAAGAATATGCCCTACTAATCTGTCTCTCTTACGCTGTAACACTCTCCAGATACTTCTCTTCTCCCCTACTAACTCTAGTACAGCTTCATTTGTTACTTTATCTTCCCAACCAATCCTCATCATCCTCCTATAACACCACATTTCTAATGCTTGTAATCTACGCTTCTCTTCCTTTCCTATAGTCCACGCCTCACACCCGTACAGTGCTACACTCCAAACATATACCTTCAGTAATCTTTTTCTAATACCCAAGTCAATATTTGATCTTAAAATCTGTTCTTTTTCTACGAATGCCTTCCTACCCTGTGCTATCCTACACTTTATATCTACTTTGCTTCGATTATCTTTTGTGATTCTACTGCCTAAATAACAAAAATCTGACACTTCTTCGATTCTATTATCTCCTATTGAGATCTTCATTTTTCTACTGCATTCCTTTTTGTCACACCTCATCACTTTAGTTTTACCTATATTTATTTTCATGTTAAAATCCCTAGTCAATACTGCCTGCATACCATTCAATACCCTTTCTAAATTCTTTTCGCTTTCTTCTAATATAGCTATATCGTCGGCGAATCTCAACATATATATTTTCTCTCCCTGTACATTCACACCTACACTATACTCTTCTTTTACTTTGTTTATTGCATCTTCTATATATAGATTAAATAATAACGGTGAGAGTGTACATCCCTGCCGAACTCCCTTCCTTATTTTTGCTACCTCTTCTTCCCCCTCAATTCTAACTAAGGCAGTTTGGTGTTTATATAAATTAAAAATTATTCTCCTATCCTTATAATCTATACCCGTTTCTTTTAAAATTCTAAACATTATGTCCCAATCTACATTATCAAATGCCTTTTCTAAATCTACAAAAGCTATGCAAGTTACCTTTCCTACCCTATTTCTTTTTTCTACTACCGTTCTTAGTGCTAGAATCGCCTCTCTCGTCCCTCTGTTTTTCCTAAAACCAAACTGATCTTCTCCTAGCCTTTCCTCTACTTTATTTTCTAATCTCCTATAAATAATCTTTAACAATATCTTCGATGCATGTGATAGTAGGCTAATGGTCTTAATTTATAAATTTATAAAAATTTATAAATTTAATAATTAATATCATTATTTATTAATAAGATTTTTTTTGTTGTACAACTTGAACGAAATAAAATTTAAAAAATTCTTAAAATAAAAAATAATTTCTACCGACTACAGAACTGGAGTTCAATATTTTCAAGATATCAAAAAAATAAAAATTAAAAATAAAAACAAAAATTTTTCAGGTTCCCCAAGAGATCAATAAATCGATTTTCCACAACTTTTCTTAAAGCACTATTCGTATTAAAGCAAATATACCTCACCTTAATTTATTTCCATATAAAAACTTCGCTATATCAAAAAAAAACAATATTTCTCCAGATAACTTTTTAATATCAAGAAACTTGAAGCTACCAAAAAAAAATACGCTAGATTTTCTGTTCAAATATTTTGCGAATTGCAGAAAAATACCAAAAAAATACTTACATGATGATTCAATACTACGACTCAGCATTTTCTAATATTTTTTTATAAAAATCGTACCAATAGAGAAATCGTTTTCTTATTTCAAAACACATTTACTATTTTCAAACTAATTTGAATGTTTCAATTTTTTAATTTTTTCTTTTTCAAATTCCATTTTCGAATTTTACAAATTTATCCAAAGAAAAAAAATCTCTTTTTAAAAACCTTTTTTACAACACAAGTTTAATTTTCTTAATTTTTATTGTCAAAAACGCTTCTTTTGTACAATAAAAAAAATCTATCCATGTGTTGTTGAAAAATCGTATTGTTGCGTAAATTCTTTTGTTTGAGTCAACATTTTTCATAAAAAAAATTAAAAAAAAAACCGCTTAAAGCGCATAAAATTCCTCACATGCCAACAATTTTTTTGTACGCGTGCCAACCCTGGCACGCGTGCCATACCTCCCTACCTACCGTGCGATATCCAAAACTATCTCTTCAATTTAATTACATTAGTTGACATGTGCTGTAACTTCTATTATACAATCGAGAGTGGGCTATATAATATGTTGCATATTGTTTGGCTCTTGATGAAACTGCGCCTCGCTCCCACTCGCTCTCCCTGTCTCCCCGTGCTTTTATCTCGGCATGTGTCAGTCATAAACTGTTTCGAACCGTAAATCCGCCCATCCTCAGGTGCCAAAATACATATCTCGTCGAGCATAGCGTTACACACCCTAAAAACACAACACTATACAGGATCAACAGTATTTACTTATTCTTGCAACTAATTCTTGATATATAATTTTTTATTATTTTTTAATTAAATAAAATTAAAAAGTAATTAATTAATTTAAGCCATCATTTGGTGATTTTATGTACTTTGCTATGAAATATTTTTCGAACTATTTCATACTTCTGTACCTCGGTACAAAAATGGCCAATGTCCAATATTATAATAAGCTGGAAAATGGAGTTTTTAAATTTTTAATCATGTTCGGAATTTTTTTCACATTTTCATACAATTATATAACAATTTTCATTAAAAAAAATTGTTTTAATTATCCATATTATTTGGTGAATTAACGGTATGGAATATATATATAATTTTTGAATTTTCATGCACATTGGCTCCATATTTTGGTCATGGGCCCTTTTTGTTCCAATGTTTTTTACTTTTTTTAAATATATATATTTATACTCAAGAAGCATGTGGCCATGTAAACTGAAAAGTCATTGCTTCCTGCATATCATTTAAAATCCGTTCTAAATTCCGCTCCCTTTCTTTCCAAGATAGCTAAAAATCTTAAATTTTTTTAAATAAAAATTTAAAAATAATTAATGAATATAAGCCATCATTTGGTGATTTGATGTACTTTGCTATGAAATTTTTTTCAAACTATTTCACACTTGTGTACCTTGGTACAAAAATGACCAATGTCCAATATTATAATATGCCGAAAAATGGATTTTTTAATTTTTTAATCATTTTCGTATTTTTTTCGCATTTTCATAAAATTATACAATAATTTTTATAAAATTGTTTTGTTTTAATTATTCATATTTCAATTTTTTTTTTTGAATTTTCATGGCTCCATATTTTGGTAATTGGCTCTTTTTGTTCCAAGCTTTTTTACTTTTAAAAAATATATACTCAAGAAGCACGTGGCCATGTCGACTCAAAACATATCAGCTGTCTACTACTTGACTCTAATGTAGTCATTACTTCCCGCATACTATTTAAAACCCGTCCTAAATTCTGCTCCCTTTCTCCCAACACATCTACATCACCTCGACATATATATTTCCTCCCCCTGAAGAATTTTCACACCAACACCACACTATAAATTGAAAATAATTCTCCTATCCATATGAAATTCGAGAATTTATCCAGTCACCTTGTATATATACACGTATATTGCGAGTGTTCATGCAAAATTCAGGATCAGAAACAACAATCTTCGTAGATAATAATGCTCCGCAGATACAGCGCAAATTCTAAACAATGCCGTACCACCCCCAAGTGGGGGTGTAATATAAGGGTGCAACGCTGCGCGGGGGTGGGGGTGGGTTTCTTATAAAGGGTGAGCGATCGTGTGAATATGAACATCGTTCAATAGTTTGATATCGCATTTGTAAAGGATATGAGATGTTCAATATTCTTTATTGATGAATATTTTTTTTGTTGATGAATAAATAAATAAATAAATTTAGCAAAATAGATTATAAAAGCAAAAAGCATTTAGAAAAATGCAAAGTTGCTGCATTTTACAAAATAAAAGCGATAAAGGGGTGGTTTTAAATTAAATTAAATTAAATTAAGAACGGTTAATTATATAATATCAAATTAATTCTGCAAAGATTTTTTCAAATTTTCTATTATCTTTAAAAAAAATTTCATCTGCGATTTGTTTTATGAAATCATTTTTACAATTATAATATAAATTAAATATAAATTATAATATAAATATTATTATTATAATATAACCCGGTATATATTTTTGTTTTTATAAATTTTATTTTTTGTTTTTTTGTTTATTTATCTCTACCAGCTTTTAATAAAAAATAAAAGAATCCGGACGTATTTAGTTGATTCATTTTTATATTAGCTTTGAAAAAAAAGGTAATATATAAAAAATATATAATAGTATATAAAAAAAAACCTTTGAAAAAATAAATACGTTAGTAATTTATTTATCCCATCAGCTGATATGTAAAAAAAATCTTTGAACAAACATTCAAATATAAAAGAAATCATAAATTTTTTATATTTCTTCAACACCCTGTGTGCGATATTTATGACGTGGTGAAGAGACGCTTACAACTTGTACGCAATCTAGATAACTAGATTAAACAAGATTTACTAGAGTATCTACATTGCAAAATAATTTTCAACAATCAAACGATTTAAGAATAAATTAGAATAAATTAAAAAAAAGAAAATTAATAAAATTCTCATTATTGACACTGCTGTTTTTCCTTGGTAATTAATTTATGCGCTTGAAATATCCATTAAATCTGCGTTTGCCTGTTATATTATTGCATTATCTTCTGCCCTACCTTCTATAACGAACTGCATTATACCTCCTCATGTCTTAGAATATGACCTATTATCTATCCTATGTTGTAATGTAAGATAAAAAATACTTTGCTTATATATATTTTTTTAATTTTCATTTTATAACAGTACGATAAATATTGGTTATACGGGGTTCAAAATTTAACGACATCAAACCAAAATTATCAAATATTTTTGGATCGGTGTCTTAAATAATTTCAATGAGAAATTCTTTTTTATTATTTATTATTTTTTTCATATCCACTCAAATTGTTTTTTTTTTCAGTTTGAAGAATTAAAAAAAAAAGAATTTTTGACGTGACGGTGATTTTAGTAAAGCTTATTTAGAATTCGTGGATTTTTTTTAATGCGCATTTCTATGAAAAAATATTTGATAATAGAAGTCGAAAAAAATTCTATGCTGGAAGTAATGGTTGTAATAAATTCATTGGCGAATATATTGAGTCATAGATAACGAAGAATCGTTTTTTTTTTCGATAAACGTAAAATCTATTTTGCATGAAAATGGAGGAAATTTTCTTGCATTAAGTGAAATTGTTAGCTTCAATTGATTATTTTGAACGATAAAAGCGTATAAAAGTGAGGACCAAAAGGACTGGGATATAGTATACAAAGACCCTCTTCATTTTACAAATTTTCTTCTGCTTTAATATGTGCAGAATTTCTTATTCATTCGACAAACTTTCGCGCTAACTTTTCCGACTCGCTGTTTATATATTTCTGCATTTTCTATATCATTTCGTCTAAATCTGCTATTCGTTTCAGAACGAGGTTTCATTCCTCGCTTAACAATTAATTTCTCGCTCCTCCGAAAGCTCGTCTTCAAAATGCGTTTACATCTGAACAAAGAAGCGAACAAAAATATTTGTTTTAATGGCCCATTTTTCACGAAACATAATCATAGAAATATTGCAGCAATGGTCGAAATTAGTGAGGAAACTCTCGTTACGCGAATTTGAAAATATTTGCTTCGTATTTATGCAGAAATTGGATTTAATTATTTTTAATTGCGTTATAAATTTGGTATAAAAATGTTCGAATCAAATTAGATTTATTTTAAAATAGAAGAAATCATTTTTGGAGAGCACTTTTTAAATACCAAAGAAATTTTTTTAACAAATCTTCGATTTTTTTTACTTAATTGAAAAAAGTTGCATTTAGGAACAATTTCAGAACTTAATAGATTTTTTTTGTAAAATTATATTGTCGGCATTTCACACCCTCAAGCTCTTGTGCCAAAAGAAAAAAGGGGAACATTTTCAAAAATATAGAAAAATTTGCAATTTGTACGAAAAAATTAAGAAATTTGTTAAATAAATTTTGCTAGTTTACGTAGAGCAACTAAAATGTTTTAAAAAAATATAATTTTTTTAAAAGATCCAATAAAATGGATTTTGATTTAACAGAAAAAGAAATTTCTGTTTAAAAGTTCATACTGTGATTTAATAATAACCTTTAGACAGAAGAACAAAGATTTTTTAACGAATTAATATTTCCGGACATTTTTTAAACACGATTAAATAATTATTTATTTATAATTTTATAATTTATTATAATTTAAAATTATCGATGGTTTTATACGATTTTTTTTTAAATTTTACTTTTGAAATTTATCAATACTTTTTACTTTTGCAATATATCGGCGAATTTTAATAAATCCCATTGGAACAAAAACGGTCAATGTAAAAAAAAAAATGTTTTTAACTAACAAAAATATTTTACACTGTTAATTCACCAAATAACACGATATGTAATTAAAAAATAATAATTTTTAAAACAATTTCATAAAACTTGTTATATAATTTATGCGAAAATGTTAAAAATTTAAAAACTCCATTTTCCGACACATTATAATATTGGACATTGGCTATTTTTGTAGCAAGGTACAAAATATTACGAAGGATTTAAAAATCTTGATTGTATAAAATATCGACCAAAATTAATTGTATGTGCAAATTTCTTCTTTCGCACAATTTTTTCGTTTCGGGTCAAATTATTTATTACATTTGCGAGGCGTTTTGCATAAAGGATTGCCTATACTCAAACTGCCCTCTTTAATAACAGTCTAGCAGTTGCAGCGCAAACAATGAAATTCGTCTATCTAGTCACCAGGCGATTTAAACAAAATATTTTTTGAAAGGGTGTATTGAAATTTTTTGAATTTTACAAAATATTGTTTTATTTTAAAATCGATTTTTCGTTATCATATAAATGGATAATCGTAATATAAATGGAGAGAGGTTTTTTTTTTGTAGTGTCAAAATTCTTGATTTTCTGGGTACAAAATCGGTGGCAATTCTAAACTTTTCTTCGGATACAAATAACTTTGTTCTTTCTCGGAACGTGAATACTTCTTACCAGATTTGTTCATATAGAATTTTGTGTGTGCAACAAAACTTATTACCAACCATTATTTTAATAGGAATTACTTCAGTTAGACCGAACTAGCATTCTATGACTCCCAGGAAAACATCTTTCAAATTTTTCTTTTAATTATATATTTATTTATCAATTTATCAATATTTCCTCCTAAGATTGACATTTGTGTTCTTCAAATTGCATTTTTGAAAGAAAATATTTTCAATTTTTTATCACTTATTAAAAAAAAAAATCTAAAATTTTTCAAATTATTTTTCGTTCAATTTTAGTCTGGTTATAAGAAAAACGATTTCGATAATACTTGATAAATTTATCCATATTTCCGTCTAATATTGACATTAAGGTGGCAAAATGTTTTTACAAATTGAAATTTGTGTTCGTCTATTGAAAATTTTTTTTTTTGATATACTTAATTAATTGTTCTGGCAATGTTAAAAGGCGATGTTGCCATTTATATTTTGCATATAAAAACTAGATTAAAAAAAAAATCTCGTACATTGAATACGTGATGGGGTCATACACACATAGTTCTATTGGCATATCAAACCACAGCCTTCCAAAAAAAATCCAATTCGCACATAACTTCATAAAACAATGTTCACAATGTTAGTTGCACGTTTCGGACTATACAACAAACACAGAACAATATGTTAGTATGTGCGACTTATAAAGACGTTCATTTCTCTTGCAAATATCGCAAGAGAAACAAAAAGAGAAATATGTTGCAGATGATGGGCTTTTACAAAGAATGCGCATGTTAAGATAAAGAGAAAATTTACAATACTCGCATTATAAAATATTATATAAATTGCACTATACTCACTTTAATTTATTATGCTAATATACAGGGTATGCCGCTTTAAGCGCAACGAAATTGCGTGCAATAAACTAATAAAGGTGTAAAAATGAAAAATTGCTTTTTAGCATCTACTTAGTCTAAAAATCTACGTTATAAAAGTATTTTTAACTATACAGGGTATAAGTTATGATATACTAATATACAGGGTATACCGCTTTAAACGCAACGAAATTCCGTGCAATAAACTAATAAAAATGTAAAAATGAAAAGTTACTTTTCTGCATCTATTCAATCTAAAATTCTACGTTGTAAAAGTATTTTTAACTGAACAAGGTATAAGTTATGATGTACTAATATACAGGGTATAACGCTTTAAACGCAACGAAATTGCGTGCAATAATGTAAAAATGAAAAATTGCATTTTTGAATTTACTTAGTTTAAAAATCTACGTTATAAAAGTATTTTTAACTATACAGGGTATTTAATTTTTCCTACGTTCTATTTCATCATTTTTTTTATGGATTGATATAGTTTTTATTTTTACTTTATTCTGTTTATATTTTGCTTAAAAACGATATATTACTTTAACAATTACGCACATTAATTTTTCGGAATTTTTTTTGCCGATGTAAAATGTGGGTGTAATTCTATTTACGAACTATTTTGGAGAGAATGTTAAAATATTTTAAAATATTTTAAACATCGAACTAAATAAAATCCAATTTAGTATGAATTTAAAATATATTGGGTGTTACATTTGGAAATATCCACTTTTTGTCATTTTGTAATCAAACTTATTTTTGAAAATATTTTTTAATATTTTAATTGTATCAATAATTTAGCTGAAAAAATATTTTAAGTTAAATTAAATTGTTTCAACTTTTGTCGATAAACTTAATTATACATAAATATTTAAAAAAAAATTATATATGTTTTTATTTTATTATATATACAGAGACGTATTTTATAAATTTACACCATTCGGAAAAATATTCATTTTAAATGCGCTTTTTTTTATAACGATTTTAATAATCGTTCATTGAAAAAATAATTTTTTGTTTCGTTATTTTTTTTTCCTATAATAATTCATATAAAATAGAATTTTTTTTTCTAATATATATTTTTTCCAAATTCCATTGTAACAATAATTTAACTAAAAAAAATTTTTCGAGTCACGTTTTTTTTTTAATCTACTGCTACTGAAGATGGAAGCATATCCATTGAAATGTACATCTATCTACTTAATGCTTATTACGGTATATGGGTGATATTCTATATCACATTTTGCATTAATTTAACTAAAAATTTTCCTAAAAATAATTTCTAGTCGAATTTAGTCGAACTTTTATGCGCAAAATGTTCTAAAATCGTTCTATTTTGTTAATAACGTACCGCTGTCTATTTATTTGAACATAAAACGCATTTTGAAGCAAAAACCTGTATTTTTTAGCGATTTCATAACATTTTTAACTATTTAATTTTTTTACTATTTTATATCCACATATTATTAAATCTTAAAAAGCGTAACGAACAAACCGCACACAAATTTTTATTTCGCGAAACAAAAAATATTACCCTAAAAATTATCTCAATGCGGGGGAGTGGGCTAAAAATACCTTTTTACTTGTTATTTCTCAAGCAGATTTTTCATTTTTTTTTCAAACAATATTTTCATCAAACTGCAACCTTCTGATTTCATTCGAAATATAAAATAATTTTTTTTTCGTTCCAAAATTAAATTTATACCAAACGAATCCAACTTATTATTCATTTTCTTTATCAGTTTAATTTTTTTTTAAATCGCGCATATTTTCCAAACAATTGTCTTGTGATATCACGACATATACACCCTCATCCACCACCTCCACCACCTCCACCACCACCACCACCTCTCCCAATCCGAAAAAAACATTTATTATCGCAATTTGCGAAATCACTCTCAGACATTAATTAAGAAAAAAAACGCGCCTGGAAAATCGTCAAGAAATCGTCTGAAATAGCCCTGAGGGAGGAACTGGGACGATTTTTTGAAGATACGTATTTTCTCTTGTAAGAAAAAACAAACCTATTTTATTTCAAGAATTTATTATAAAAACCAAAAATGAAGTTTTTTTGAATATTTTTCTGTAAGAATACTTATTTTAATTTTAATTATTCTTTTTTTATTTATTTTTCGTATTTTACGTATTAAAAAAATCGTTTTAATTTAATTTTAAATATTTTTAAATTTAACAAAAATTTAAAATTTAATTTAATATTCGTTATCAATTTTCTGAAAATTTTCAATACGACGAAATTGCAATTTTTCTTTCTGTCAATGCTGAATATATGAATAATTTTAAGTTAACCGTTTTGCATATTTTAAATATTTTATTGATATAATCTTTTTTTACGAGTGCTTTATTTATGTATTTAGTTAATTGATTATGGATACAGATAATAGATGGCATGTGCACACGAAATTTTTTTTTTTTAATTCATAAATAATGTCTTCGCCAATAATGAAAATAATTATGGTTGTTATATTTCCAAAATCACCTCCTTCGCCTTTTTTCATTCAAATATGTTTTCCACAAAAAAAAACCTTTTTACACATAGAATATATTATAAAAATCAGAAGAAAAAATTGATTAGTATATATTTTTAAATAAACAAATTAAATATTCTTAAGGCATAATATTCGACACAATGTAAATTTCCCTATGATGACGTATGTAGTAATCTAAGTAAGCAAGGTGCGCATGCGTCATACAGCAAATGTCTCCATCCACCGTTGCCACATCGAATCTAAATGCTGATTTTTCAAAAATAAAGCGAGCCACTCAAATATTATAAAATTAGTAACTTTTGCAATAATTTTTTTAATGTATTGATCTAGTATATATAGATATACAAGGTGAATGAATATTTGTCAAAGACTGATAAGGCTGCTTTTATTATATACCATTAAATCTTAATTTTAAAACGAAAGGTACAGAAGTAAAAAAATCTTTCCATTTGGCAAAATTTCCAAAATTGTTTGTCAAAAATCCACCAAATTCAGAGAAAGGACAAATAATTAAAATAAATCTTCTTCACTCTGTATAGTATTTGGAGGCTGCACGACAATATTTTTTTCAATATGTTTCACTTTTCCATCTTTCTTCCCCAGCCTTTTGGAAGCCACCGCAACTTTCGAGCTCTTTTCTACATCACTCTTCAAAGAACCCAGTTCTGTTGTTGAGGACGTCTCATTTGGAATACCATTGCCATTCTCCGAAGGCCCCAAGGCACCAACGAGCCTCTGCGAATTCATCCGAGGCTTGATCTGGCCATTCGAATTACCGAACAGGCCATTTATCTTGTTTGGCGACTTACCCACGTTTGGTTTGAGCCGTTTGAGGTTGCCTGTTGCGAGAAGAAGCAGCGAATTGACCTTACTATTTAATTTGCCACGAAAAAAGGTCACTTACTTGTCACCTTCAATGGCAGCGAGTTCCTATTGAAACCTCCACCGTGTTTCGCGTTTGGCAATCCGGAACTCCTTCCTTGGCCATTTAGAGGTGGTTTCGTTTTCAACGTGAGTGGTTTCAATGCATTTCTGATCGCTTGCGTTTCACTGGCGACGAATCTTGAATTGAACTTACCACCGTCGGAATGTTTGATGAGATGGTCCAACCGTTGTCTGGCCTTCAGCCAAATGTCTTTGGTGGCGCTGTGTTGTAAAGGCCTCGCCCTCGAGTTGATGGTGACCGCTTGAGGGTGGGCACGTGCCCCAACAAAAGCATCGTGGTCTTTCGGCGAATCGCCGATTTTGGGCGTTTTTAATTGGAATTTGCTCATTGATTGCTTTTCTTTCGGGTTGTTGAAGAGGAACGGTTTCTTCTCGGGGAATAAAGACTTTTTATTTGTTGGCTCTGTTGCTGTTGCAATTGCTGAATATTTTGGTTTTGTAGTGTCGCGTTTTGAAAGGATTTTTGGTGTTGATTTTACGGTTTTTAAGTTCATACCCACGGTTTGGGCATTTTTACGCATTAACGTTATTTCCATGTCTAAAAATGATTTTTTTTTAACAGTTTTGTATTGGTCCAATTTATTTAATAATCTCAATTCCAAAGTCCCCGCCTTATCTAACATATCTTTCTTCCCCTCTACTGCACCTTCTATAACATAACGACATGTTGACAGAAAACTTACCATCAAACATTTTTCCGACATGGCAAATGCAGATTTTTTGTTTTTCGTTGAATTCAAAAATACCATCGTTAGTTGAACATAAAGAATCGCAATGGAGTTTCAAATCTTCTATTAAGGCTTTTTTGTTGGTTGGTGCAGCTTTAACTAAAAAAAAAATTATGTAGATTGCAGATTTTTATACCATCTTGGATTTTTTGAAATGTGCAAAAAAATTTTCAGCGCGCGTGTATTTTAAAAATTGTTTTTAGAAATAAATCGTTTTTATTAATTCGTTAAATAAAAATCTATAACTAATTAGATTGAGCGATTTATTAAACAAAAATAATTTTTTTTAATATCATTTTCATTTATTAAAAACAAATTCAATAATCTATATTTTTCGCTATTATAATTTTGATTTTTTCAAAGAATAACCGTGATTATTTCAAATTTTATAATTAAAATTTTTTTTTCTGACAAAGTGAAATTTTAAAAACCATTTCATTAATTTTAAATTACTACGCTATAAAATAACTGTGCAAAAGCTACTAAAAAAATTCTCAAAGCTACTAAAAGAAATCATTTTACAGGCATTGATTATAATTTACTTACCAGCCACAATTACGGTAATAAATAAAATTAAACCCTTCATATTTACTTAACAAATATTAACCGGACCAATTTATTATTTTCACTGAACAATAGTTGGCGAAATGCAATTTTTTACAATTGCAAAATGATTATTCAGCAGAAATTACGTTGTTTATTATTGCGGCATAAACGCAACGTTATGTAAAATAGGTCGAATTTGCAAGCCTTTGTAAACATTCGACCATAATTATATAAATAATTAACAATTCGTTTGTCTAAAATATCTAATGTACGCATCGATTTTGATTCACACATCCGGTCTTAGCATCAAACATCAAATTGATTGAAAATGTTAACCAGTTGAAATGTAAATTTTTTTCCCATTTCTAATTTTTTCTAATTTTTTAATGCCTTCACTGGGCTCGTAAACATTTTTCAAAAATACAATTTTCGTGAGAATTTATTTTTTTCAAATGACTGAAAAATGGAATTTTCTACGCAACTTTTATTTTTTTATTTGTAATACAACTCTGTTAGATTTTAAATAAAATCAGTTGCATTGCAAAGTATAAAATGGTTTAATAAAATTATTTATATTATATATGCATTTGAATTGGACTACGTAGAATTTTTTAATTAGATAATTAATTGTTCTACTGGAAGTATTTTTGTTCAAAATCAATTTTTTTTTCATATTGTAAATTCATGCAAATCACAATATTAATGTTTGAGAATTTTGCGAAGTTTAATTAAACAAAATCATAAATCATATGTCTGATATTTTCGCATATTTTCACAATACATTTTTTTGATAAATATTCTGCATGACGTAAAATTCATTTTTAGAAAGATTCAAAATTGTTAGTATTCTGACATTTCTAAATTATATGAAAATATATTTTCAAGCGAAAATTTTACCGAAAATTTTAGCGTTTATATGAAAAAAAAACGCCGCTTGTCTTACTTTTAACACAGAATTATTAAACATAATTACAATCTTGTCATAAACAAGTGGGATTCGTAAGCTACTAAGCGTTTTTAGCTTTCGCGCGATAATTTAATTAATTTCGTAATAAAGTTGTTACAAAAACAATGTCAAAGAATGGCAGGAACACACTTGAGAGCAATTATTATCCCTTCTATACTTTGTAACCTAAATTACTCACACAAAGGTGCAACATAATTTCCTGCAAATATACAGCAAAACCTCATTTAACACTACACAAATTAAAACCACCCCTTTTTCTATTTTCTGGTGTCAACTCAATGGTCCGTCATCTCAATTAGTTTATTTTTTGACGGAAACAGATTTTTTTTTTAAATCGAATTGGTCGCAAATATTTATTTTTATTTTAAGGCAACAAATATGTATTTTAAACATTTTTTTTAGCAATTTTTAAAATTTTTGGAAATAACAATTTCTTTTGTCGAGTATTATAAAGATTTCGTAATTTTTAATTTTTTTGAGTCATCGTAACACTTTTTAGTCATCGTATAACCACAATTTTTTTTTTATTAATTTAATTTTTCTCAATTTGTCCAAAAATAATTTATTAAATAACAAAAAATTTGTTGCACATTTTATAAATATTTTATAACGAACTTGTTCAATCCATTTTTTTTAAATTAACCCTCAATTTTTGATTAATCATAACAAAAGTCTTATTTCATTTTCTTCCTTTTTTGGTTTTATTTTTTCTTCCGTTTTCTTCCCTTTTATCTTCAGTTTTTTTATACCCTCTGCATTATTCTATAATAAAATCGTTATAAAAGAATTGCATCTAAAAATATTTCAACATTCTTTGCAGTTGAAGATTTTGGAAACAGCTATGACTGCGGAGGAACGAAGCAGTCCCCAATAGATCTGAGGACGAAGGACCTGGTCAAGAGGAAATACAACGACCTGAAATGGAGCAAAGATTATGGAAAAATTCCAATCAAGATGATCGCTACTGGAGGAGGCAGTTGTAAGTCATCGTTTTAAAATAAAAAATATAAATTTATAGTATATTTAATTACGATAAATAAGCTGTCGAGTTAAAAAATTTGATTGTCGATCAGAAAGTCAGGTCAGGGTTCTAAATCCCGTGCAGCTTTGAAAAATGTACATTCCATAATTTTTTCCTGGTTTAATTTTGCTAGTAATTTGCGGTAACTAAATTAATTTTTTATAGTAAATTAAACGCTAGTTTCTATTCCATATTATTTACGAAATGATTATCGTTATGTTGTGCACGACTGTATTTTTATCTTTACATTTTTATTGTATTGTATAAAAGAATATTATATATAAGAAAAAAGCAATTTTTAAATCAAGAGTAAAATAATTATCGAATTATACTGCAAATTTCACTGCATACAATGCAATTAGAGACCTGCCAGATCTATACAGGGTAGTCCACTTAAAAAAAAGTCTTCTTACAAAAACCTAAAAAGCGTATTCCATTTTTTGTGTATGCAATTCAACTTTTTTATATTAATTGAATCGCTGCAGTTTTTCTCTATATTTTTGAATTCACATTTGCAATAATCAAATTCTACGTGTGGCTAATTAAAAATATACCAGGTGTTGCCATTAAAAAATCCCATTTTTTCTATTTAAAACTTTGCTTGTCTTAAATCCACTTGCCGCATTTTCAAAATTATCAGTTAAATAATTGTCTAGAATATCACCCAAACTCAAACTAATTCAATGTGCATTTCGAAGGATATGTCCCCATCAGCAATAGCACAAGGTAAAAATGAAAAAAAAAATGTCGTGTCACAAAATGGGGAATTAAGGGGATGTGTGGTTAAATAGTACTTCCTTATAATGTTGATTTATATTCTAGACATGTTTCCTTAAATTAATTTAACATTTTCAGGAGAAAATTGTCTGTAAACTTAAGAAGATAACAAATTTTGCATAACAGTTTTAAATAAGTCATTCTTTTTGTTATATGGTTAATAACAAAATAAATATATATATATCACAGTTATTAAAATTATAGGTATGAAATGTTTAAAATTCTGTAGATATAATAAGTAGTTATATATATATTTTTGTAAAATATGAAAGACAGAAACGTGAAAAAAGAAATTGTTGTGTAATTTAAATTTTATGTAGTTTTTATTTTGCACTACATAAGCCTTCGAAATGCGCATCTAGGTTTATTTTAACTTTGATGTATTTGATTTTGGCAAATCAGTTTTGTACATTTTTGCTTCTTTTACAGTAACAATTGGCAGTGAGTACACTAACAATGCAGTACCGATGATTTGGGGCGGCCCATTATCAACCGAATACAAAATCGCCCAGTTCCACTTCCACTGGGCGCAGAAAGACAACATCGGCAGCGAACATCTGGTCAATGGACACAGCTACATCATGGAAATGCACGCCGTACACATTAAAAAGAACTTAACGTTCGAACAGGCGACCCAAGATAAAAATGACGGAATCGCTGTTATCGGATACTTTTTCGAAGTTTGTGCGATTTTACCTTAACAAAAAAGATTTACTTATAATATTTGGCGATCGCTTAACTTGTAGTACTCGGCATTCGCAAGCCATGCTATTGACCACCTGATCGAGGTATTCTACGCCGTCAAGGGCAATAAGATCACACCTGTTACCCTGCCGCACCCGTTCGCTATCAAAGAGCTAATTCGGCCGATCTCGTGCAACTACGTGACGTACCGCGGTTCGCTGACAACGCCCCCTTGCACGGAAAATGTGCGCTGGATTATCAATCCGTACCCCAATCCGATTAGTCGGAAACAGATGGCGCGGTTCCGGGACCTGGCCCAAAATGACGGCGTCACTATGGATAACTATAGAAACTTGCAGCAGAGAAATGGTGAAATTTGTTCTTAAAAAGACTTTTTTTAAATTGTTTTTAACACTAGATACTTTATCTACCGTCGCCATGTTACTAAAACTCGTATCACATTCTAACAGTTTCTATCCAATGCTTTTTTGGCACTATTTTTCTAGACCATTTTTAAGTCATTGTCGAAAATCAACCAAAAATCGAAATTTTTCATTTTTTTTTCACCTTTTTCGACTATTTTTTCAACTTGCTGCCATTTGAACCAGAATCACGAAAATTAATTTCTAGGACGATTTATAATCATCTTACATTGCTTTAGCACTTTAAATTTTTACGCAATTCGATCAAATATCAAAATTTTGCAAGAAAATTTTTTTATATATATAACAATAATAATAATCGTCATTGAGAAAAAGTTGAAAGTAAAAAATACATTTATAAAGAGTAATAATATACAAAAACTAATTCTCTTAAGGCTAAGTTCAGCGCATTAATAAAGTATTATATATAATGTATTTTTTTACCAAAAACTTATTGGACTGTTCTTGGCCACTTAACTTTTATTTTATATGTAATATTCACGACGATTTTAAATTAAACCTTGTAACTTGTTTAAATATTTGCCATAGGGAGAGAGATTTATTACGCAACGCGAAAACTATCGTTCCACGATTATATAGGTGTAAATACAGAAGGTAAGGAATATGTTATTGACGACAATTACAATGATGGCGAATCCGACAACTTCGCAGACGATGCTGAACATTATGGCAAAAATTAAAAGACACCTCAATAGCAACTCCTAATTTAAAAACCCAAAACCTTGTGGCGGAATCTTGCGACCTTATAAATAGACCTTACTTATGATGCACTAAAACACCTATTATTTATATTTAAATGTATTTTTTAACTAAATATTTCATATATTCGGAATTGCTCAACTTTTACTTGTCTTCTATTACTGTAGTATTATTTATATTGTGTTAATTAGCTTTTTTTTTTATAAAAGATGAAAAAAAAAGCGTATTATATAATAATTTAAATCCGAATTTATTAATTTAATTTAAGTTAAAGTATGCAGTTTTATTCTTGTGCTATTCTCTTATAAGTTAAAAAATATATTTGTGATATTTGTAATTTGGAAATAAAGAGATTAATTTAAATGCTAAGGCGGAACCAATCGCTAAAATGCATTTCTCTGATTTTTGCATAGAATGAAAATTCATCAAAATTTATTTTATTATCTATATTGCTTGATGTGTCCTATAATGTTTTCCTTTTGCATAATCATTTCCTTTTATTAGAATTCATTTAATTATTCTAAGGCAAAAGGAGCTCGATGTTTTTATTGTAAGTTTTAATATCGGCGTTTGAACTAATACAGAATACAACAAAAATATTTAAAAACTTTGTCAACATAAAACTTTGTTAACATTGTCTCAATATATTTTCCGTAACTAATAAAGAAAAGCCAATGCAAATATAAAATGGAATACTTCCAAGTTTTTAAAAATAATCCATTTCATATTTAAAAATATAATATATAAATATAAAATATAAATAAAATATAATAAAAAAATATTTTTTAGGAGAGACTATTCGCATTAAAACGATTGTACATCAAAATTATCGTTTGCCACGATTTGATTTAATTTTTAAAACTTTGAATCGTTTTTTTGACTAATTATAATTGTAGATTATACGAAACCTTATCGAAAAGCTTATAACCCTTTATATACATTTGCCACGATGTAAAAATATCTTATTTTCTTGAATTTTAATATAAATTAATTTTAAATGAAATATCCTTAGTTTGTTTTGCTATCTGTAACTTTCGGTACAGAATTTGCACCTTTTGCACTATTCTTATATAGTGATGGCAATGACAATGTATATATAGCCATTATAGTCCATATAAAAGAGAGAATCTGAGGGGAATCACATTTCTACACAAATTTCATAGGCCAGGAAGTGCTGCAGTCTGTTGGTGATATATAGATTGTGGTTGTGTTGAAATATTTGATATCTAGGATATATCTTGCTTGAATGCATCTATTATAATAATCTAGTTGATTCAAAAGCCACAGCGGTACATGTGCTGTAGCAATTTCTTTCGTTTTTCATCGGAAATCCACATTTTTTCCATACAAAACGATAGAAATTTTTTCGATGAATTTCTCAACTTTTTCCGATTGAACCGGAAATCAGTAGAAACGTTCCCTAGGAGCATTTATAGTCGTTTTAGGCTATTTTTTTCATTTTTCAATTATTCACCAAAATCGACCTTTTTTCCATACAAAACGATAGAAATTTTTTCGATGAATTTCTCAACTTTTTCCGATTGAACCGGAAATCAGTAGAAACGTTCCCCAGGACCATTTATAGTCGTTTTCGGCTATTTTTTTCATTTTTCAATTATTCACCAAAATCGACCTTTTTTCCATACAAAACGATAGAAATTTTTTCGATGAATTTCTCAACTTTTTCCGATTGGACCGGAAATCACTAGAAACGTTCCCTAGGACTATTTATAGTCGTTTTAGGCTATTTTTTTCATTTTTTAATTATTCACCAAATAGACATTTTTTCCATACAAAACGATAGAATTTTTTTCGATGAATTTCTCAACTTTTTCTGATTGGACCGGAAATCAGTAGAAACGTTCCCTAGGACCATTTATAGTCGTTTTAGGCTATTTTTTTCATTTTTTAATTATTCACCAAAATCGACTTTTTTTCCATACAAAACGATAGAAAATTTTTCGATGAATTTCTCAACTTTTTCCGATTGAACCGGAAATCGCTAGAAACGTTCCCTAGGACCATTTATAGTCGTTTTAGGCTATTTTTTTCATTTTTTAATTATTCACCAAAATCGACATTTTTTCCATACAAAACGATAGAATTTTTTTCGATGAATTTCTCAACTTTTTCCGATTGGACCGGAAATCACTAGAAACGTTCCCAAGACCATTTATAGTCGTTTTAGGCTATTTTTTTTCATTTTTTAATTATTCACCAAAATCGACTTTTTTTCCATACAAAACGATAGAATTTTTTTCGATGAATTTCTCAACTTTTTCCGATTGGACCGGAAATCAGTAGAAACGTTCCCTAGGACCATTTATATATAGTCGTTTTAGGCTATTTTTTTCATTTTTTAATTATTTACCAAAATACACATTTTTTCCATACAAAACGATAGAAATTTTTTCGATGAATTTCTCAACTTTTTCCGATTGAACCGGAAATCAGTAGAAACGTTCCCTAGGACCATTTATAGTCGTTGTAGGCTATTTTTTTCATTTTTTAATTATTCACCAAAATCGAGATTTTTTCCATACAAAACGATAGAAATTTTTTCGATGAATTTCGCATTTTTTCCGATTGAACCGGAATTCGACGAAACAACTGTGTTTAGACATGTTCATACTTCGCGGACTAAACTGTATTTTTCACGACAAATAAATACTTTTTATCTCTGAAAATCAATTTATTAACGTCAGAAAGCTGTAAACGTCTAAAATCGATCACTTTCGACGAAACAACTGTGTTTAGACATTTTCGTACTTCGCGGACTAAACTGTATTTTTCACGACAAATAAATACTTTTTGTCTCTGAAAATCAATTTATTAACGTCAGAAAGCTGGAAACGTCTAAAAACGATCACTTTCGACGAAACAACTGTATTTAGACATTTTTGTACTTCGCGGACTAAACTGTATTTTCACGAAAAATAAATATTTTTTATCTCTGAAAATCAATTTATTAACGTCAGAAAGCTGTAAACGTCTAAAACCGATCACTTTCGACGAAAAAACTGTGTTTAGAAATTTTCGTACTTCGCGGACTATGTTGTACTTTTCACGAAAAATAAATACTTTTAATCTCTGAAAATCAATTTATTAACGTCAAAATGCTGTAAACAACTAAAAACGATCACTTTCTACGAATACAACTGTGTTTAGACATGTTCATACTTCGCGGATTAAACTGTATTTTTCACGACAAATAAATACTTTTTATCTCTGAAAATCAATTTATTAACGTCAGAAAGCTGGAAACGTCTAAAAACGATCACTTTCGACGAAACAACTGTGTTTAGAAATTTTCGTACTTCGCGGACTAAACTGTATTTTTCACGAGAAATAAATACTTTTTATGGGTAAAATGTGGTTTATGGTAAAAATTCCTAAAAATCCGGCGTTAATTTTTCTGTGTCCAGGAAGGTCCAAAAACCATAAAAACCAAAAAAAATCGAGGCGGCAAAGAGCAAATTTGGCCGTCGAAAGTAACACAGAGGTCATCGTGTCAAAGGTCAGTGGGTGTTTGGAGGCTATGAACGGGGGACGGGACGAATATTCATGGTCCCTGTGGAAAAAAGGTAACTTGTTTGGCTTAATTTTTTGCTTAGCAGCTTTTTTTACAGTTTTTTGAACAAAAAAATGCTATTCAAGTGATTATTTCCGCCTGGTTTTTTCAATTCAGTGTTAAAGTTTCCACCCTAAAAAGGCCTAAAAACCCTCATTCCTCAAAATATGCAAATTTACCGTAAACGTAATTCGCTCCCTTTTTATTTCGGAAATCAATTTATTAACGTCAGAAAGCTGAAAACGTCTAAAAAAGATCACTTTCGAGGAAACAACTGTGTTTAGACATTTTCATACTGCGCGGACTAAACTGTATTTTTCACGACAAATAAATACTTTTTATCTCTGAAAATCAATTTATTAACGTCAGAAAGCTGGAAACGTATAAAAACGATCACTCTCGACGAATACAACTGTGTTTAGACATTTTCGTACTTTGAACCGGAAATCAGTAAAATATAGTTTTAAGACGATTTATAACCATTTTGCCTTGTTTTGGGCAGCATTTGTTAAACTTTGACCAAAATCGCCGAAAAAATCGGAATATTTCAAAGGTATATATACACGACTTTTTCACTTTTTTCGACGATAATTTCAACTTTTTCCATTTGAACCGGAAATCAATAAAATATAATTTTAAGACGATTTATAGCCATTTTGCATTGTTTTGGGCAGCATTTGTTAAACTTTGACCAAAATCGCCAAAAAAATCGGAATATTTCAAAGGTATATTATATACACGACTTTTTCACTTTTTTCGACGATAATTTCAACTTTTTCCATTTGAAACGGAAATCAATAAAATATAGTTTTAAGACGATTTATAGCCATTTTGCATTGTTTTGGGCAGCACTTGTTAAACTTTGAGCAAAATCGCCGAAAAAATCGGAATATTTCAAAGGTATATATACACGACTTTTTCACTTCTTTCGACGATAATTTCAACTTTTTCCATTTGAACCGGAAATCAGTAAAATATAGTTTTAATACGATTTATAGCCATTTTGCATTGTTTTGGGCAGCACTTGTTAAACTTTGAGCAAAATCGCCAAAAAAATCGGAACATTTCAAAGGTATATATACACGACTTTTTCACTTTTTTCGACGATAATTTCAACTTTTTCCATTTGAACCGGAAATCAGTAAAATATAGTTTTAAGACGATTTATAGCCATTTTGCATTGTTTTGGGCAGCACTTGTTAAACTTTGAGCAAAATCGCCAAAAAAATCGAAACATTTCAAAGATATATATACACGACTTTTTCACTTTTTTCGACGATAATTTCAACTTTTTCCATTTGAACCGGAAATCAGTAAAATATGGTTTTAAGACGATTTATAGCCATTTTGCATTGTTTTGGGCAGCACTTGTTAAACTTTGAGCAAAATCGCCAAAAAAAATACAATACAATTTCTATACACTATACACTATACACTACTTTTTCACTTTTTCCGATTGAACCGGAAATCAGTAGAAACGTTCCCTAGGACCATTTATAGTCGTTGTAGGCTATTTTTTTTTCATTTTTTAAGTATTCACCAAAATCGAGATTTTTTCCATACAAAACGATAGAAAATTTTTCGATGAATTTCTCAACTTTTTCCGATTGAACCGGAAATCAGTAGAAACGTTCCCTAGGACCATTTATAGTCATTTTAGGCTATTTTTTTCATTTTTTAATTATTCAACAAAATCAACATTTTTTCCATACAAAACGATAGAAATTTTGCGATGAATTTCTCCACTTTTTCCGATTGAACCGGAAATCAGTAGAAACGTTCCCTAGGACCATTTATAGTCGTTTTAGGCTATTTTTTTTTAATTTTTTAATTATTCACCAAAATCGAGATTTTTTCCATACAAAACGTTAGAAAATTTTTCGATGAATTTCTCAACTTTTTCCGATTGAACCGGAAATCAGTAGAAACGTTCCCTAGGACCATTTATAGTCGTTTTAGGCTATTTTTTCATTTTTTAATTATTCACCAAAATCGACTTTTTTTCCATCAAAACGATAGAAATTTTTTCGATGAATTTCTCAACTTTTTCCGATTGAACCGGAAATCAGTAGAAACGTTCCCTAGGACCATTTATAGTCGTTGTAGGCTATTTTTTTCATTTTTTAAGTATTCACCAAAATCGATATTTTTTCCATACAAAACGATAGAAAATTTTTCGATGAATTTCTCAACTTTTTCCGATTGAACCGGAAATCAGTAGAAACGTTCCCTAGGACCATTTATAGTCGTTGTAGGCTATTTTTTTCATTTTTTAAGTATTCACCAAAATCGAGATTTTTTCCATACAAAACGATAGAAATTTTTTCGTTGAATTTCTCAACTTTTTCCGATTGAACCGGAAATCAGTAGAAACGTTCCCTAGGACCATTTATAGTCGTTGTAGGCTATTTTTTTCATTTTTTAAGTATTCACCAAAATCGAGATTTTTTCCATACAAAACGATAGAAAATTTTTCGATGAATTTCTCAACTTTTTCCGATTGAACCGAAAATCAGTAGAAACGTGCCCTAGGACCATTTATAGTCGTTGTAGGCTATTTTTTCATTTTTTAATTATTCACCAAAATCGAGATTTTTTTCCATACAAAACGATAGAAACGTTCCCAGGACCATTTATAGTCGTTTTAGGCTATTTTTTTTCATTTTTTAATTATTCACCAAAATCGACTTTTTTTCCATACAAAACGATAGAATTTTATTCGATAAATTTCTCAACTTCTTCCGATTGAACCGGAAATCAGTAGAAACGTTCCCTAGGACCATTTATAGTCGTTGTAGGCTATTTTTTTCATTTTTTAAGTATTAACCAAAATCGAGATTTTTTCCTTACAAAACGATAGAAAAATTTTCGATGAATTTCTCAACTTTTTCCGATTGAACCGGAAATCAGTAGAAACCTTCCCTAGGACCATTTATAGTCGTTTTAGGCTATTTTTTTCATTTTTTAATTATTCACCAAAATCGACTTTTTTTCCATACAAAACGATAGAAAATTTTTCGATGAATTTCTCAACTTTTTCCTATTGAACCGGAAATCAGTAGAAACGTTCCCTAGGACCATTTATAGTCGTTTTAGGCTATTTTTTTCATTTTTTAATTATTCACCAAAATCGAGATTTTTTCCATACAAACGATAGAAATTTTTTCGCTGTATTTCTCAACTTTTTCCGATTGAACCGGAAATCAGTAGAAACGTTCCCTAGGACCATTTATAGTCGTTTTAGGCTATTTTTACATTTTTTAATTATTCACCAAAATCGAGATTTTTTCCATACAAAACGATAGAAATTTTTTCGATGAATTTCTCAACTTAATCCGATTGAACCGGAAATCAGTAGAAACGTTCCCTAGGACCATTTATAGTCGTTGTAGGCTATTTTTTTTCATTTTTTAATTATTCACCAAAATCGAGATTTTTTCCATACAAAACGATAGAAATTTTTTCGATGAATTTCTCAACTTTTTCCGATTGAAATGGAAATCAGTAGAAACGTTCCCTAGGACCATTTATAATCGTTTTAGGCTATTTTTTTTCATTTTTTAATTATTCACCAAAATCGACTTTTTTTACATACAAAACGATAGAATTTTTTTCGATGAATTTCTCAACTTTTTCCGATTGAACCGGAAATCAGTAGAAACCTTCCCTAGGACCATTTATAGTCGTTGTAGGCTATTTTTTTCATTTTTTAATTATTCACCAAAATTGAGATTTTTTCCATACAAAACGATAGAAATTTTTTCGATGAATTTCTCAACTTTTTCCGATTGAACCGGAAATCAGTAGAAACGTTCCCTAGGACCATTTATAGTCGTTGTAGGCTATTTTTTTCATTTTTTAATTATTCACCAAAATCGAGATTTTTTCCATACAAAACGATAGAAAATTTTTCGATGAATTTCTCAACTTTTTCCGATTGAACCGGAAATCAGTAGAAACGTTCCCTAGGACCATTTATAGTCGTTGTAGTCTATTTTTTTCATTTTTTAAGTATTCACCAAAATCGACATTTTTTCCATACAAAACGATAGAAAATTTTTCGATGAATTTCTCAACTTTTTCCGATTGAACCGGAAATCAGTAGAAACGTTCCCTAGGACCATTTATTGTCGTTTTAGGCTATTTTTTCATTTTTTAATTATTCACCAAAATCGACTTTTTTTACATACAAAACGATAGAATTTTTTTCGATGAATTTCTCAACTTTTTCCGAGTGAACCGGAAATCAGTAGAAACCTTCCCTAGGACCATTTATAGTCGTTGTAGTCTATTTTTTTCATTTTTTAATTATTCATCAAAATCGAGATTTTTTCCATACAAAACGATAGAATTTTTTTCGATGAATTTCTCAACTTTTTCCGATTGAACCGGAAATCAGTAGAAACGTTCCCTAGGACCATTTATAGTCGTTGTAGGCTATTTTTTTCATTTTTTAAGTATTCACCAAAATCGAGATTTTTTCCATACAAAACGATAGAAATTTTTTCGATGAATTTCTCAACTTTTTCCGATTGAACCGGAAATCAGTAGAAACGTTCCCTAGGACCATTTATAGTCGTTGTAGGCTATTTTTTTCATTTTTTAAGTATTCACCAAAATCGAGATTTTTTCCATACAAAACGATAGAAAATTTTTCGATGAATTTCTCAACTTTTTCCGATTGAACCGGAAATCAGTAGAAACGTTCCCTAGGACCATTTATAGTCGTTGTAGGCTATTTTTTTTCATTTTTTAATTATTCACCAAAATCGAGATTTTTTCCATACAAACGATAGAAATTTTTTCGATGTATTTCTCAACTTTTTCCGATTGAACCGGAAATCAGTAGAAACGTTCCCTAGGACCATTTATATTCGTTTTAGGCTATTTTTTTCATTTTTTAATTATTCACCAAAATCGACTTTTTTTGCATACAAAACGATAGAATTTTTTTCGATGAATTTCTCAACTTTTTCCGATTGAACCGGAAATCAGTAGAAACGTTCCCTAGGACCATTTATTGTCGTTGTAGGCTATTTTTTTTCATTTTTCAATTATTCACCAAAATCGAGATTTTTTCCATACAAACGATAGAAATTTTTTCGATGTATTTCTCAACTTTTTCCGATTGAACCGGAAATCAGTAGAAACGTTCCCTAGGACCATTTATTGTCGTTTTAGGCTATTTTTTTCATTTTTTAATTATTCACCAAAATCGACTTTTTTTCCATACAAACGATAGAAATTTTTTCGTTGAATTTCTCAACTTATTCCGATTGAACCGGAAATCAGTAGAAACGTTCCCTAGGACCATTTATAGTCGTTGTAGCCTATTTTTTTCATTTTTTAATTATTCACCAAAATCGAGATTTATTCCATACAAAACGATAGAAATTTTTTCGATGAATTTCTCAACTTAATCCGATTGAACCGGAAATCAGTAGAAACGTTCCCTAGGACCATTTATTGTCGTTTTAGGCTATTTTTTTCATTTTTTAATTATTCACCAAAATCGACTTTTTTTCCATACAAACGATAGAAATTTTTTCGATGAATTTCTCAACTTATTCCGATTGAACCGGAAATCAGTAGAAACGTTCCCTAGGACCATTTATAGTCGTTGTAGCCTATTTTTTTCATTTTTTAATTATTCACCAAAATCGACTTTTTTTCCATACAAAACGATAGAAATTTTTTCGATGAATTTCTCAACTTAATCCGATTGAACCGGAAATCAGTAGAAACGTTCCCTAGGACCATTTATAGTCGTTGTAGGCTATTTTTTTTCATTTTTTAATTATTCACCAAAATCGACATTTTTTCCATACAAAACGATAGAAAATTTTTCGATGAATTTCTCAACTTTTTCCGATTGAACCGGAAATCAGTAGAAACGTTCCCTAGGACCATTTATTGTCGTTTTAGGCTATTTTTTCATTTTTTAATTATTCACCAAAATCGACTTTTTTTACATACAAAACGATAGAATTTTTTTCGATGAATTTCTCAACTTTTTCCGAGTGAACCGGAAATCAGTAGAAACCTTCCCTAGGACCATTTATAGTCGTTGTAGGCTATTTTTTTCATTTTTTAATTATTCACCAAAATTGAGATTTTTTCCATACAAAACGATAGAAATTTTTTCGATGAATTTCTCAACTTTTTCCGATTGAACCGGAAATCAGTAGAAACGTTCCCTAGGACCATTTATAGTCGTTGTAGGCTATTTTTTTCATTTTTTAATTATTCATCAAAATCGAGATTTTTTCCATACAAAACGATAGAATTTTTTTCGATGAATTTCTCAACTTTTTCCGATTGAACCGGAAATCAGTAGAAACGTTCCCTAGGACCATTTATAGTCGTTGTAGGCTATTTTTTTCATTTTTTAAGTATTCACCAAAATCGAGATTTTTTCCATACAAAACGATAGAAATTTTTTCGATGAATTTCTCAACTTTTTCCGATTGAACCGGAAATCAGTAGAAACGTTCCCTAGGACCATTTATAGTCGTTGTAGGCTATTTTTTTCATTTTTTAAGTATTCACCAAAATCGAGATTTTTTCCATACAAAACGATAGAAAATTTTTCGATGAATTTCTCAACTTTTTCCGATTGAACCGGAAATCAGTAGAAACGTTCCCTAGGACCATTTATAGTCGTTGTAGGCTATTTTTTTTCATTTTTTAATTATTCACCAAAATCGAGATTTTTTCCATACAAACGATAGAAATTTTTTCGATGTATTTCTCAACTTTTTCCGATTGAACCGGAAATCAGTAGAAACGTTCCCTAGGACCATTTATATTCGTTTTAGGCTATTTTTTTCATTTTTTAATTATTCACCAAAATCGACTTTTTTTGCATACAAAACGATAGAATTTTTTTCGATGAATTTCTCAACTTTTTCCGATTGAACCGGAAATCAGTAGAAACGTTCCCTAGGACCATTTATTGTCGTTGTAGGCTATTTTTTTTCATTTTTCAATTATTCACCAAAATCGAGATTTTTTCCATACAAACGATAGAAATTTTTTCGATGTATTTCTCAACTTTTTCCGATTGAACCGGAAATCAGTAGAAACGTTCCCTAGGACCATTTATTGTCGTTTTAGGCTATTTTTTTCATTTTTTAATTATTCACCAAAATCGACTTTTTTTCCATACAAACGATAGAAATTTTTTCGTTGAATTTCTCAACTTATTCCGATTGAACCGGAAATCAGTAGAAACGTTCCCTAGGACCATTTATAGTCGTTGTAGCCTATTTTTTTCATTTTTTAATTATTCACCAAAATCGAGATTTATTCCATACAAAACGATAGAAATTTTTTCGATGAATTTCTCAACTTAATCCGATTGAACCGGAAATCAGTAGAAACGTTCCCTAGGACCATTTATTGTCGTTTTAGGCTATTTTTTTCATTTTTTAATTATTCACCAAAATCGACTTTTTTTCCATACAAACGATAGAAATTTTTTCGATGAATTTCTCAACTTATTCCGATTGAACCGGAAATCAGTAGAAACGTTCCCTAGGACCATTTATAGTCGTTGTAGCCTATTTTTTTCATTTTTTAATTATTCACCAAAATCGACTTTTTTTCCATACAAAACGATAGAAATTTTTTCGATGAATTTCTCAACTTAATCCGATTGAACCGGAAATCAGTAGAAACGTTCCCTAGGACCATTTATAGTCGTTGTAGGCTATTTTTTTTCATTTTTTAATTATTCACCAAAATCGACATTTTTTCCATACAAAACGATAGAAAATTTTTCGATGAATTTCTCAACTTTTTCCGATTGAACCGGAAATCAGTAGAAACGTTCCCTAGGACCATTTATTGTCGTTTTAGGCTATTTTTTCATTTTTTAATTATTCACCAAAATCGACTTTTTTTACATACAAAACGATAGAATTTTTTTCGATGAATTTCTCAACTTTTTCCGAGTGAACCGGAAATCAGTAGAAACCTTCCCTAGGACCATTTATAGTCGTTGTAGGCTATTTTTTTCATTTTTTAATTATTCACCAAAATTGAGATTTTTTCCATACAAAACGATAGAAATTTTTTCGATGAATTTCTCAACTTTTTCCGATTGAACCGGAAATCAGTAGAAACGTTCCCTAGGACCATTTATAGTCGTTGTAGGCTATTTTTTTCATTTTTTAATTATTCATCAAAATCGAGATTTTTTCCATACAAAACGATAGAATTTTTTTCGATGAATTTCTCAACTTTTTCCGATTGAACCGGAAATCAGTAGAAACGTTCCCTAGGACCATTTATAGTCGTTGTAGGCTATTTTTTTCATTTTTTAAGTATTCACCAAAATCGAGATTTTTTCCATACAAAACGATAGAAATTTTTTCGATGAATTTCTCAACTTTTTCCGATTGAACCGGAAATCAGTAGAAACGTTCCCTAGGACCATTTATAGTCGTTGTAGGCTATTTTTTTCATTTTTTAAGTATTCACCAAAATCGAGATTTTTTCCATACAAAACGATAGAAAATTTTTCGATGAATTTCTCAACTTTTTCCGATTGAACCGGAAATCAGTAGAAACGTTCCCTAGGACCATTTATAGTCGTTGTAGGCTATTTTTTTTCATTTTTTAATTATTCACCAAAATCGAGATTTTTTCCATACAAACGATAGAAATTTTTTCGATGTATTTCTCAACTTTTTCCGATTGAACCGGAAATCAGTAGAAACGTTCCCTAGGACCATTTATATTCGTTTTAGGCTATTTTTTTCATTTTTTAATTATTCACCAAAATCGACTTTTTTTGCATACAAAACGATAGAATTTTTTTCGATGAATTTCTCAACTTTTTCCGATTGAACCGGAAATCAGTAGAAACGTTCCCTAGGACCATTTATAGTCGTTGTAGCCTATTTTTTTCATTTTTTAATTATTCACCAAAATCGAGATTTATTCCATACAAAACGATAGAAATTTTTTCGATGAATTTCTCAACTTAATCCGATTGAACCGGAAATCAGTAGAAACGTTCCCTAGGACCATTTATTGTCGTTTTAGGCTATTTTTTTCATTTTTTAATTATTCACCAAAATCGACTTTTTTTCCATACAAACGATAGAAATTTTTTCGATGAATTTCTCAACTTATTCCGATTGAACCGGAAATCAGTAGAAACGTTCCCTAGGACCATTTATAGTCGTTGTAGCCTATTTTTTTCATTTTTTAATTATTCACCAAAATCGACTTTTTTTCCATACAAAACGATAGAAATTTTTTCGATGAATTTCTCAACTTAATCCGATTGAACCGGAAATCAGTAGAAACGTTCCCTAGGACCATTTATAGTCGTTGTAGGCTATTTTTTTTCATTTTTTAATTATTCACCAAAATCGAGATTTTTTCCATACAAACGATAGAAATTTTTTCGATGTATTTCTCAACTTTTTCCGATTGAACCGGAAATCAGTAGAAACGTTCCCTAGGACCATTTATTGTCGTTTTAGGCTATTTTTTTCATTTTTTAATTATTCACCAAAATCGACTTTTTTTCCATACAAACGATAGAAATTTTTTCGATGAATTTCTCAACTTATTCCGATTGAACCGGAAATCAGTAGAAACGTTCCCTAGGACCATTTATAGTCGTTGTAGCCTATTTTTTTCATTTTTTAATTATTCACCAAAATCGACTTTTTTTCCATACAAAACGATAGAATTTTTTTCGATGAATTTCTCAACTTAATCCGATTGAACCGGAAATCAGTAGAAACGTTCCCTAGGACCATTTATAGTCGTTGTAGGCTATTTTTTTCATTTTTTAATTATTCACCAAAATCGAGATTTTTTCCTTACAAACGATAGAAATTTTTTCGATGTATTTCTCAACTTTTTCCGATTGAACCGGAAATCAGTAGAAACGTTCCCTAGGACCATTTATAGTCGTTTTAGGCTATTTTTTCATTTTTTAATTATTCACCAAAATCGAGATTTTTTCCATACAAAACGATAGAATTTTTTTCGATGAATTTTTCAACTTTTTCCGATTGAACCGGAAATCAGTAGAAACGTTCCCTAGGACCATTTATAGTCGTTTTAGGCTATTTTTTTCATTTTTTAATTATTCACCAAAATCGACTTTTTTTCCATACAAAACGATAGAATTTTTTTCGCTGAATTTCTCAACTTAATCCGATTGAACCGGAAATCAGTAGAAACGTTCCCTAGGACCATTTATAATCGTTTTAGGCTATTTTTTTTCATTTTTTAATTATTCACCAAAATCGACTTTTTTTACATACAAAACGATAGAATTTTTTTCGATGAATTTCTCAACTTTTTCCGATTGAACCGGAAATCAGTAGAAACCTTCCCTAGGACCATTTATAGTCGTTCTAGGCTATTTTTTTCATTTTTTAATTATTCACCAAAATCGACTTTTTTTCCATACAAAACGATAGAAAATTTTTCGATGAATTTCTCAACTTTTTCCTATTGAACCGGAAATCAGTAGAAACGTTCCCTAGGACCATTTATAGTCGTTTTAGGCTATTTTTTTCAATTTTTAATTATTCACCAAAATCGACTTTTTTTCCATACAAAACGATAGAAAATTTTTCGATGAATTTCTCAACTTTTTCCTATTGAACCGGAAATCAGTAGAAACGTTCCCTAGGACCATTTATAGTCGTTTTAGGCTATTTTTTTCATTTTTTAATTATTCACCAAAATCGATATTTTTTCCATACAAACAATAGAAATTTTTTCGATGTATTTCTCAACTTTTTCCGATTGAACCGGAAATCAGTAGAAACGTTCCCTAGGACCATTTATAGTCGTTTTAGGCTATTTTTTTCATTTTTTAATTATTCACCAAAATCGACTTTTTTTCGATACAAACGATAGAAATTTTTTCGATGAATTTCTCAACTTATTCCGATTGAACCGGAAATCAGTAGAAACGTTCCCTAGGACCATTTATAGTCGTTGTAGGCTATTTTTTTTCATTTTTTAATTATTCACCAAAATCGAGATTTTTTCCATACAAAACGATAGAAATTTTTTCGATGAATTTCTCAACTTTTTCCGATTGAAACGGAAATCAGTAGAAACGTTCCCTAGGACCATTTATAGTCGTTTTAGGCTATTTTTTTCATTTTTTAATTATTCACCAAAATCGACTTTTTTTCCATACAAAACGATAGAATTTTTTTCGATGAATTTCTCAACTTAATCCGATTGAACCGGAAATCAGTAGAAACGTTCCCTAGGACCATTTATAGTCGTTGTAGGCTATTTTTTTTCATTTTTTAATTATTCACCAAAATCGAGATTTTTTCCATACAAAACGATAGAAATTTTTTCGATGAATTTCTCAACTTTTTCCGATTGAAACGGAAATCAGTAGAAACGTTCCCTAGGACCATTTATAATCGTTTTGGGCTATTTTTTTTCATTTTTTAATTATTCACCAAAATCGACTTTTTTTACATACAAAACGATAGAATTTTTTTCGATGAATTTCTCAACTTTTTCCGATTGAACCGGAAATCAGTAGAAACCTTCCCTAGGACCATTTATAGTCGTTGTAGGCTATTTTTTTCATTTTTTAATTATTCACCAAAATTGAGATTTTTTCCATACAAAACGATAGAAATTTTTTCGATGAATTTCTCAACTTTTTCCGATTGAACCGGAAATCAGTAGAAACGTTCCCTAGGACCATTTATAGTCGTTGTAGGCTATTTTTTTCATTTTTTAAGTATTCACCAAAATCGAGATTTTTTCCATACAAAACGATAGAAAATTTTTCGATGAATTTCTCAACTTTTTCCGATTGAACCGGAAATCAGTAGAAACGTTCCCTAGGACCATTTATAGTCGTTGTAGTCTATTTTTTTCATTTTTTAAGTATTCACCAAAATCGAGATTTTTTCCATACAAAACGATAGAAAATTTTTCGATGAATTTCTCAACTTTTTCCGATTGAACCGGAAATCAGTAGAAACGTTCCCTAGGACCATTTATAGTCGTTGTAGGCTATTTTTTTCATTTTTTAATTATTCACCAAAATCGAGATTTTTTCCATACAAAACGATAGAAATTTTTTCGATGAATTTCTCAACTTTTTCCGATTGAACCGGAAATCAGTAGAAACGTTCCCTAGGACCATTTATAGTCGTTGTAGGCTATTTTTTTCATTTTTTAAGTATTCACCAAAATCGAGATTTTTTCCATACAAAACGATAGAAATTTTTTCGATGAATTTCTCAACTTTTTCCGATTGAACCGGAAATCAGTAGAAACGTTCCCTAGGACCATTTATAGTCGTTGTAGGCTATTTTTTTTCATTTTTTAATTATTCACCAAAATCGACATTTTTTCCATACAAACGATAGAAATTTTTTCGATGTATTTCTCAACTTTTTCCGATTGAACAGGAAATCAGTAGAAACGTTCCCTAGGACCATTTATATTCGTTTTAGGCTATTTTTTTCATTTTTTAATTATTCACCAAAATCGACTTTTTTGCATACAAAACGATAGAATTTTTTTCGATGAATTTCTCAACTTTTTCCGATTGAACCGGAAATCAGTAGAAACGTTCCCTAGGACCATTTATAGTCGTTGTAGGCTATTTTTTTCATTTTTTAATTATTCACCAAAATCGAGATTTTTTCCATACAAAACGATAGAAATTTTTTCGATGAATTTCTCAACTTTTTCCGATTGAACCGGAAATCAGTAGAAACGTTCCCTAGGACCATTTATAGTCGTTGTAGGCTATTTTTTTCATTTTTTAAGTATTCACCAAAATCGAGATTTTTTCCATACAAAACGATAGAAAATTTTTCGATGAATTTCTCAACTTTTTCCGATTGAACCGGAAATCAGTAGAAACCTTCCCTAGGACCATTTATAGTCGTTGTAGGCTATTTTGTTCATTTTTTAATTATTCACCAAAATCGAGATTTTTTCCATACAAAACGATAGAAATTTTTTCGATGAATTTTTCAACTTTTTCCGATTGAACCGAAAATCAGTAGAAACGTTCCCTAGGACCATTTATAGTCGTTTTAGGCTATTTTTTTTCATTTTTTAATTATTCACGAAAATCGACTTTTTTTCCATACAAAACGATAGAATTTTATTCGATAAATTTCTCAACTTCTTCCGATTGAACCGGAAATGAGTAGAAACGTTCCCTATGACCATTTATAGTCGTTGTAGGCTATTTTTTTCATTTTTTAAGTATTAACCAAAATCGAGATTTTTTCCATACAAAACGATAGAAAAATTTTCGATGAATTTCTCAACTTTTTCCGATTGAACCGGAAATCAGTAGAAACCTTCCCTAGGACCATTTATAGTCGTTTTAGGCTATTTTTTTCATTTTTTAATTATTCACCAAAATCGACTTTTTTTCCATACAAACGATAGAAATTTTTTCGATGAATTTCTCAACTTATTCTGATTGAACCGGAAATCAGTAGAAACGTTCCCTAGGACCATTTATAGTCGTTTTAGGCTATTTTTTTCATTTTTTAATTATTCACCAAAATCGAGATTTTTTCCATACAAAACGATAGAAATTTTTTCGATGAATTTCTCAACTTTTTCCGATTGAACCGGAAATCAGTAGAAACGTTCCCTAGGACCATTTATAGTCGTTTTAGGCTATTTTTTTCATTTTTTAATTATTCACCAAAATCGACTTTTTTTCCATACAAACGATAGAAATTTTTTCGATGAATTTCTCAACTTTTTCCGATTGAACCGGAAATCAGTAGAAACGTTCCCTAGGACCATTTATAGTCGTTTTAGGCTATTTTTTTCATTTTTTAATTATTCACCAAAATCGACTTTTTTTCCATACAAAACGATAGAATTTTTTTCGATGAATTTCTCAACTTAATCCGATTGAACCGGAAATCAGTAGAAACGTTCCCTAGGACCATTTATAGTCGTTGTAGGCTATTTTTTTTCATTTTTTAATTATTCACCAAAATCGAGATTTTTTCCATACAAAACGATAGAAATTTTTTCGATGAATTTCTCAACTTTTTCCGATTGAAACGGAAATCAGTAGAAACGTTCCCTAGGACCATTTATAATCGTTTTACGCTATTTTTTTCATTTTTTAATTATTCACCAAAATCGACTTTTTTTACATACAAAACGATAGAATTTTTTTCGATGAATTTCTCAACTTTTTCCGATTGAACCGGAAATCAGTAGAAACGTTCCCTAGGACCATTTATAGTCGTTTTAGGCTATTTTTTTCATTTTTTAATTATTCACCAAAATCGAGATTTTTTCCATACAAACGATAGAAATTTTTTCGATGTATTTCTCAACTTTTTCCGATTGAACCGGAAATCAGTAGAAACGTTCCCTAGGACCATTTATAGTCGTTGTAGCCTATTTTTTTCATTTTTTAATTATTCACCAAAATCGAGATTTTTCCATACAAAACGATAGAAATTTTTTCGATGAATTTCTCAACTTAATCCGATTGAACCGGAAATCAGTAGAAACGTTCCCTAGGACCATTTATAGTCGTTGTAGGCTATTTTTTTTTAATTTTTTAATTATTCACCAAAATCGAGATTTTTTCCATACAAAACGATAGAAATTTTTTCGATGAATTTCTCAACTTTTTCCGATTGAAACGGAAATCAGTAGAAACGTTCCCTAGGACCATTTATAATCGTTTTAGGCTATTTTTTCATTTTTTAATTATTCACCAAAATTGAGATTTTTTCCATACAAAACGATAGAAATTTTTTCGATGAATTTCTCAACTTTTTCCGATTGAACCGGAAATCAGTAGAAACGTTCCCTAGGACCATTTATAGTCGTTGTAGGCTATTTTTTTCATTTTTTAATTATTCACCAAAATCGAGATTTTTTCCATACAAAACGATAGAATTTTTTTCGTTGAATTTCTCAACTTTTTCCGATTGAACCGGAAATCAGTAGAAACGTTCCCTAGGACCATTTATAGTCGTTGTAGGCTATTTTTTTCATTTTTTAAGTATTCACCAAAATCGAGATTTTTTCCATACAAAACGATAGAAAATTTTTCGATGAATTTCTCAACTTTTTCCGATTGAACCGGAAATCAGTAGAAACGTTCCCTAGGACCATTTATAGTCGTTTTAGGCTATTTTTTTCATTTTTTAATTATTCACCAAAATCGACTTTTTTTCCATACAAAACGATAGAATTTTTTTCGATGAATTTCTCAACTTAATCCGATTGAACCGGAAATCAGTAGAAACGTTCCCTAGGACCATTTATAGTCGTTGTAGGCTATTTTTTTTTCATTTTTTAATTATTCACCAAAATCGAGATTTTTTCCATACAAAACGATAGAAATTTTGCGATGAATTTCTCCACTTTTTCCGATTGAACCGGAAATCAGTAGAAACGTTCCCTAGGACCATTTATAGTCATTTTAGGCTATTTTTTTCATTTTTTAATTATTCAACAAAATCAACATTTTTTCCATACAAAACGATAGAAATTTTGCGATGAATTTCTCCACTTTTTCCGATTGAACCGGAAATCAGTAGAAACGTTCCCTAGGACCATTTATAGTCGTTTTAGGCTATTTTTTTTTAATTTTTTAATTATTCACCAAAATCGAGATTTTTTCCATACAAAACGTTAGAAAATTTTTCGATGAATTTCTCAACTTTTTCCGATTGAACCGGAAATCAGTAGAAACGTTCCCTAGGACCATTTATAGTCGTTTTAGGCTATTTTTTCATTTTTTAATTATTCACCAAAATCGACTTTTTTTCCATCAAAACGATAGAAATTTTTTCGATGAATTTCTCAACTTTTTCCGATTGAACCGGAAATC
The DNA here is from genome assembly GCA_947310635.1 of Leptodirus hochenwartii. NCBI lineage: Eukaryota > Metazoa > Arthropoda > Insecta > Coleoptera > Leiodidae > Leptodirus > Leptodirus hochenwartii. Next base: position 61,218 of record OX371181.1, on the reverse strand, counting down.
AGTAGAAACGTTCCCTAGGACCATTTATAGTCGTTGTAGGCTATTTTTTTCATTTTTTAAGTATTCACCAAAATCGATATTTTTTCCATACAAAACGATAGAAAATTTTTCGATGAATTTCTCAACTTTTTCCGATTGAACCGGAAATCAGTAGAAACGTTCCCTAGGACCATTTATAGTCGTTGTAGGCTATTTTTTTCATTTTTTAAGTATTCACCAAAATCGAGATTTTTTCCATACAAAACGATAGAAATTTTTTCGTTGAATTTCTCAACTTTTTCCGATTGAACCGGAAATCAGTAGAAACGTTCCCTAGGACCATTTATAGTCGTTGTAGGCTATTTTTTTCATTTTTTAATTATTCACCAAAATTGAGATTTTTTCCATACAAAACGATAGAAATTTTTTCGATGAATTTCTCAACTTTTTCCGATTGAACCGGAAATCAGTAGAAACCTTCCCTAGGACCATTTATAGTCGTTGTAGGCTATTTTTTTCATTTTTTAATTATTCACCAAAATTGAGATTTTTTCCATACAAAACGATAGAAATTTTTTCGATGAATTTCTCAACTTTTTCCGATTGAACCGGAAATCAGTAGAAACGTTCCCTAGGACCATTTATAGTCGTTGTAGGCTATTTTTTTCATTTTTTAAGTATTCACCAAAATCGAGATTTTTTCCATACAAACGATAGAAATTTTTTCGTTGAATTTCTCAACTTTTTCCGATTGAACCGGAAATCAGTAGAAACGTTCCCTAGGACCATTTATAGTCGTTGTAGGCTATTTTTTTCATTTTTTAATTATTCACCAAAATTGAGATTTTTTCCATACAAAACGATAGAAATTTTTTCGATGAATTTCTCAACTTTTTCCGATTGAACCGGAAATCAGTAGAAACCTTCCCTAGGACCATTTATAGTCGTTGTAGGCTATTTTTTTCATTTTTTAATTATTCACCAAAATTGAGATTTTTTCCATACAAAACGATAGAAATTTTTTCGATGAATTTCTCAACTTTTTCCGATTGAACCGGAAATCAGTAGAAACGTTCCCTAGGACCATTTATAGTCGTTTTAGGCTATTTTTTTCATTTTTTAATTATTCACCAAAATCGAGATTTTTTCCATACAAACGATAGAAATTTTTTCGATGTATTTCTCAACTTTTTCCGATTGAACCGGAAATCAGTAGAAACGTTCCCTAGGACCATTTATAGTCGTTGTAGCCTATTTTTTTCATTTTTTAATTATTCACCAAAATCGAGATTTTTCCATACAAAACGATAGAAATTTTTTCGATGAATTTCTCAACTTAATCCGATTGAACCGGAAATCAGTAGAAACGTTCCCTAGGACCATTTATAGTCGTTGTAGGCTATTTTTTTTTAATTTTTTAATTATTCACCAAAATCGAGATTTTTTCCATACAAAACGATAGAAATTTTTTCGATGAATTTCTCAACTTTTTCCGATTGAAACGGAAATCAGTAGAAACGTTCCCTAGGACCATTTATAATCGTTTTAGGCTATTTTTTCATTTTTTAATTATTCACCAAAATTGAGATTTTTTCCATACAAAACGATAGAATTTTTTTCGATGAATTTCTCAACTTAATCCGATTGAACCGGAAATCAGTAGAAACGTTCCCTAGGACCATTTATAGTCGTTGTAGGCTATTTTTTTCATTTTTTAATTATTCACCAAAATTGAGATTTTTTCCATACAAAACGATAGAAATTTTTTCGATGAATTTCTCAACTTTTTCCGATTGAACCGGAAATCAGTAGAAACCTTCCCTAGGACCATTTATAGTCGTTGTAGGCTATTTTTTTCATTTTTTAATTATTCACCAAAATTGAGATTTTTTCCATACAAAACGATAGAAATTTTTTCGATGAATTTCTCAACTTTTTCCGATTGAACCGGAAATCAGTAGAAACGTTCCCTAGGACCATTTATAGTCGTTGTAGGCTATTTTTTTCATTTTTTAAGTATTCACCAAAATCGAGATTTTTTCCATACAAACGATAGAAATTTTTTCGTTGAATTTCTCAACTTTTTCCGATTGAACCGGAAATCAGTAGAAACGTTCCCTAGGACCATTTATAGTCGTTGTAGGCTATTTTTTTCATTTTTTAATTATTCACCAAAATTGAGATTTTTTCCATACAAAACGATAGAAATTTTTTCGATGAATTTCTCAACTTTTTCCGATTGAACCGGAAATCAGTAGAAACCTTCCCTAGGACCATTTATAGTCGTTGTAGGCTATTTTTTTCATTTTTTAATTATTCACCAAAATTGAGATTTTTTCCATACAAAACGATAGAAATTTTTTCGATGAATTTCTCAACTTTTTCCGATTGAACCGGAAATCAGTAGAAACGTTCCCTAGGACCATTTATAGTCGTTTTAGGCTATTTTTTTCATTTTTTAATTATTCACCAAAATCGAGATTTTTTCCATACAAACGATAGAAATTTTTTCGATGTATTTCTCAACTTTTTCCGATTGAACCGGAAATCAGTAGAAACGTTCCCTAGGACCATTTATAGTCGTTGTAGCCTATTTTTTTCATTTTTTAATTATTCACCAAAATCGAGATTTTTCCATACAAAACGATAGAAATTTTTTCGATGAATTTCTCAACTTAATCCGATTGAACCGGAAATCAGTAGAAACGTTCCCTAGGACCATTTATAGTCGTTGTAGGCTATTTTTTTTTAATTTTTTAATTATTCACCAAAATCGAGATTTTTTCCATACAAAACGATAGAAATTTTTTCGATGAATTTCTCAACTTTTTCCGATTGAAACGGAAATCAGTAGAAACGTTCCCTAGGACCATTTATAATCGTTTTAGGCTATTTTTTCATTTTTTAATTATTCACCAAAATTGAGATTTTTTCCATACAAAACGATAGAAATTTTTTCGATGAATTTCTCAACTTTTTCCGATTGAACCGGAAATCAGTAGAAACGTTCCCTAGGACCATTTATAGTCGTTGTAGGCTATTTTTTTCATTTTTTAATTATTCACCAAAATCGAGATTTTTTCCATACAAAACGATAGAATTTTTTTCGTTGAATTTCTCAACTTTTTCCGATTGAACCGGAAATCAGTAGAAACGTTCCCTAGGACCATTTATAGTCGTTGTAGGCTATTTTTTTCATTTTTTAAGTATTCACCAAAATCGAGATTTTTTCCATACAAAACGATAGAAAATTTTTCGATGAATTTCTCAACTTTTTCCGATTGAACCGGAAATCAGTAGAAACGTTCCCTAGGACCATTTATAGTCGTTGTAGGCTATTTTTTTCATTTTTTAAGTATTCACCAAAATCGAGATTTTTTCCATACAAACGATAGAAATTTTTTCGTTGAATTTCTCAACTTTTTCCGATTGAACCGGAAATCAGTAGAAACGTTCCCTAGGACCATTTATAGTCGTTGTAGGCTATTTTTTTCATTTTTTAATTATTCACCAAAATTGAGATTTTTTCCATACAAAACGATAGAAATTTTTTCGATGAATTTCTCAACTTTTTCCGATTGAACCGGAAATCAGTAGAAACCTTCCCTAGGACCATTTATAGTCGTTGTAGGCTATTTTTTTCATTTTTTAATTATTCACCAAAATTGAGATTTTTTCCATACAAAACGATAGAAATTTTTTCGATGAATTTCTCAACTTTTTCCGATTGAACCGGAAATCAGTAGAAACGTTCCCTAGGACCATTTATAGTCGTTGTAGGCTATTTTTTTTTCATTTTTTAATTATTCACCAAAATCGAGATTTTTTCCATACAAAACGATAGAAATTTTGCGATGAATTTCTCCACTTTTTCCGATTGAACCGGAAATCAGTAGAAACGTTCCCTAGGACCATTTATAGTCATTTTAGGCTATTTTTTTCATTTTTTAATTATTCAACAAAATCAACATTTTTTCCATACAAAACGATAGAAATTTTGCGATGAATTTCTCCACTTTTTCCGATTGAACCGGAAATCAGTAGAAACGTTCCCTAGGACCATTTATAGTCGTTTTAGGCTATTTTTTTTTAATTTTTTAATTATTCACCAAAATCGAGATTTTTTCCATACAAAACGTTAGAAAATTTTTCGATGAATTTCTCAACTTTTTCCGATTGAACCGGAAATCAGTAGAAACGTTCCCTAGGACCATTTATAGTCGTTTTAGGCTATTTTTTCATTTTTTAATTATTCACCAAAATCGACTTTTTTTCCATCAAAACGATAGAAATTTTTTCGATGAATTTCTCAACTTTTTCCGATTGAACCGGAAATCAGTAGAAACGTTCCCTAGGACCATTTATAGTCGTTGTAGGCTATTTTTTTCATTTTTTAAGTATTCACCAAAATCGATATTTTTTCCATACAAAACGATAGAAAATTTTTCGATGAATTTCTCAACTTTTTCCGATTGAACCGGAAATCAGTAGAAACGTTCCCTAGGACCATTTATAGTCGTTGTAGGCTATTTTTTTCATTTTTTAAGTATTCACCAAAATCGAGATTTTTTCCATACAAAACGATAGAAATTTTTTCGTTGAATTTCTCAACTTTTTCCGATTGAACCGGAAATCAGTAGAAACGTTCCCTAGGACCATTTATAGTCGTTGTAGGCTATTTTTTTCATTTTTTAAGTATTCACCAAAATCGAGATTTTTTCCATACAAAACGATAGAAAATTTTTCGATGAATTTCTCAACTTTTTCCGATTGAACCGAAAATCAGTAGAAACGTGCCCTAGGACCATTTATAGTCGTTGTAGGCTATTTTTTCATTTTTTAATTATTCACCAAAATCGAGATTTTTTTCCATACAAAACGATAGAAACGTTCCCAGGACCATTTATAGTCGTTTTAGGCTATTTTTTTTCATTTTTTAATTATTCACCAAAATCGACTTTTTTTCCATACAAAACGATAGAATTTTATTCGATAAATTTCTCAACTTCTTCCGATTGAACCGGAAATCAGTAGAAACGTTCCCTAGGACCATTTATAGTCGTTGTAGGCTATTTTTTTCATTTTTTAAGTATTAACCAAAATCGAGATTTTTTCCTTACAAAACGATAGAAAAATTTTCGATGAATTTCTCAACTTTTTCCGATTGAACCGGAAATCAGTAGAAACCTTCCCTAGGACCATTTATAGTCGTTTTAGGCTATTTTTTTCATTTTTTAATTATTCACCAAAATCGACTTTTTTTCCATACAAAACGATAGAAAATTTTTCGATGAATTTCTCAACTTTTTCCTATTGAACCGGAAATCAGTAGAAACGTTCCCTAGGACCATTTATAGTCGTTTTAGGCTATTTTTTTCATTTTTTAATTATTCACCAAAATCGAGATTTTTTCCATACAAACGATAGAAATTTTTTCGCTGTATTTCTCAACTTTTTCCGATTGAACCGGAAATCAGTAGAAACGTTCCCTAGGACCATTTATAGTCGTTTTAGGCTATTTTTACATTTTTTAATTATTCACCAAAATCGACTTTTTTTCCATACAAACGATAGAAATTTTTTCGATGAATTTCTCAACTTATTCCGATTGAACCGGAAATCAGTAGAAACGTTCCCTAGGACCATTTATAGTCGTTTTAGGCTATTTTTTTCATTTTTTAATTATTCACCTAAATCGACTTTTTTTCCATACAAAACGATAGAATTTTTTTCGATGAATTTCTCAACTTAATCCGATTGAACCGGAAATCAGTAGAAACGTTCCCTAGGACCATTTATAGTCGTTGTAGGCTATTTTTTTTCATTTTTTAATTATTCACCAAAATCGAGATTTTTTCCATACAAAACGATAGAAATTTTTTCGATGAATTTCTCAACTTTTTCCGATTGAAACGGAAATCAGTAGAAACGTTCCCTAGGACCATTTATAGTCGTGTTAGGCTATTTTTTTCATTTTTTAATTATTCACCAAAATCGACTTTTTTTCCATACAAAACGATAGAAAAATTTTCGATGAATTTCTCAACTTTTTCCTATTGAACCGGAAATCAGTAGAAACGTTCCCTAGGACCATTTATAGTCGTTTTAGGCTATTTTTTTCATTTTTTAATTATTCACCAAAATCGAGATTTTTTCCATACAAACGATAGAAATTTTTTCGTTGTATTTCTCAACTTTTTCCGATTGAACCGGAAATCAGTAGAAACGTTCCCTAGGACCATTTATAGTCGTTTTAGGCTATTTTTTTCATTTTTTAAGTATTCACCAAAATCGAGATTTTTTCCATACAAAACGATAGAAATTTTTTCGATGAATTTCTCAACTTAATCCGATTGAACCGGAAATCAGTAGAAACGTTCCCTAGGACCATTTATAGTCGTTGTAGGCTATTTTTTTTCATTTTTTAATTATTCACCAAAATCGAGATTTTTTCCATACAAAACGATAGAAATTTTTTCGATGAATTTCTCAACTTTTTCCGATTGAAATGGAAATCAGTAGAAACGTTCCCTAGGACCATTTATAATCGTTTTAGGCTATTTTTTTTCATTTTTTAATTATTCACCAAAATCGACTTTTTTTACATACAAAACGATAGAATTTTTTTCGATGAATTTCTCAACTTTTTCCGATTGAACCGGAAATCAGTAGAAACCTTCCCTAGGACCATTTATAGTCGTTGTAGGCTATTTTTTTCATTTTTTAATTATTCACCAAAATTGAGATTTTTTCCATACAAAACGATAGAAATTTTTTCGATGAATTTCTCAACTTTTTCCGATTGAACCGGAAATCAGTAGAAACGTTCCCTAGGACCATTTATAGTCGTTGTAGGCTATTTTTTTCATTTTTTAATTATTCACCAAAATCGAGATTTTTTCCATACAAAACGATAGAAAATTTTTCGATGAATTTCTCAACTTTTTCCGATTGAACCGGAAATCAGTAGAAACGTTCCCTAGGACCATTTATAGTCGTTGTAGTCTATTTTTTTCATTTTTTAAGTATTCACCAAAATCGACATTTTTTCCATACAAAACGATAGAAAATTTTTCGATGAATTTCTCAACTTTTTCCGATTGAACCGGAAATCAGTAGAAACGTTCCCTAGGACCATTTATTGTCGTTTTAGGCTATTTTTTCATTTTTTAATTATTCACCAAAATCGACTTTTTTTACATACAAAACGATAGAATTTTTTTCGATGAATTTCTCAACTTTTTCCGAGTGAACCGGAAATCAGTAGAAACCTTCCCTAGGACCATTTATAGTCGTTGTAGGCTATTTTTTTCATTTTTTAATTATTCACCAAAATTGAGATTTTTTCCATACAAAACGATAGAAATTTTTTCGATGAATTTCTCAACTTTTTCCGATTGAACCGGAAATCAGTAGAAACGTTCCCTAGGACCATTTATAGTCGTTGTAGGCTATTTTTTTCATTTTTTAATTATTCATCAAAATCGAGATTTTTTCCATACAAAACGATAGAATTTTTTTCGATGAATTTCTCAACTTTTTCCGATTGAACCGGAAATCAGTAGAAACGTTCCCTAGGACCATTTATAGTCGTTGTAGGCTATTTTTTTCATTTTTTAAGTATTCACCAAAATCGAGATTTTTTCCATACAAAACGATAGAAAATTTTTCGATGAATTTCTCAACTTTTTCCGATTGAACCGAAAATCAGTAGAAACGTGCCCTAGGACCATTTATAGTCGTTGTAGGCTATTTTTTCATTTTTTAATTATTCACCAAAATCGAGATTTTTTTCCATACAAAACGATAGAAACGTTCCCAGGACCATTTATAGTCGTTTTAGGCTATTTTTTTTTCATTTTTTAATTATTCACCAAAATCGACTTTTTTTCCATACAAAACGATAGAATTTTATTCGATAAATTTCTCAACTTCTTCCGATTGAACCGGAAATCAGTAGAAACGTTCCCTAGGACCATTTATAGTCGTTGTAGGCTATTTTTTTCATTTTTTAAGTATTAACCAAAATCGAGATTTTTCCCTTACAAAACGATAGAAAAATTTTCGATGAATTTCTCAACTTTTTCCGATTGAACCGGAAATCAGTAGAAACCTTCCCTAGGACCATTTATAGTCGTTTTAGGCTATTTTTTTCATTTTTTAATTATTCACCAAAATCGACTTTTTTTCCATACAAAACGATAGAAAATTTTTCGATGAATTTCTCAACTTTTTCCTATTGAACCGGAAATCAGTAGAAACGTTCCCTAGGACCATTTATAGTCGTTTTAGGCTATTTTTTTCATTTTTTAATTATTCACCAAAATCGAGATTTTTTCCATACAAACGATAGAAATTTTTTCGCTGTATTTCTCAACTTTTTCCGATTGAACCGGAAATCAGTAGAAACGTTCCCTAGGACCATTTATAGTCGTTTTAGGCTATTTTTACATTTTTTAATTATTCACCAAAATCGACTTTTTTTCCATACAAACGATAGAAATTTTTTCGATGAATTTCTCAACTTATTCCGATTGAACCGGAAATCAGTAGAAACGTTCCCTAGGACCATTTATAGTCGTTTTAGGCTATTTTTTTCATTTTTTAATTATTCACCTAAATCGACTTTTTTTCCATACAAAACGATAGAATTTTTTTCGATGAATTTCTCAACTTAATCCGATTGAACCGGAAATCAGTAGAAACGTTCCCTAGGACCATTTATAGTCGTTGTAGGCTATTTTTTTTCATTTTTTAATTATTCACCAAAATCGAGATTTTTTCCATACAAAACGATAGAAATTTTTTCGATGAATTTCTCAACTTTTTCCGATTGAAACGGAAATCAGTAGAAACGTTCCCTAGGACCATTTATAGTCGTGTTAGGCTATTTTTTTCATTTTTTAATTATTCACCAAAATCGACTTTTTTTCCATACAAAACGATAGAAAAATTTTCGATGAATTTCTCAACTTTTTCCTATTGAACCGGAAATCAGTAGAAACGTTCCCTAGGACCATTTATAGTCGTTTTAGGCTATTTTTTTCATTTTTTAATTATTCACCAAAATCGAGATTTTTTCCATACAAACGATAGAAATTTTTTCGTTGTATTTCTCAACTTTTTCCGATTGAACCGGAAATCAGTAGAAACGTTCCCTAGGACCATTTATAGTCGTTTTAGGCTATTTTTTTCATTTTTTAAGTATTCACCAAAATCGAGATTTTTTCCATACAAAACGATAGAAATTTTTTCGATGAATTTCTCAACTTAATCCGATTGAACCGGAAATCAGTAGAAACGTTCCCTAGGACCATTTATAGTCGTTGTAGGCTATTTTTTTTCATTTTTTAATTATTCACCAAAATCGAGATTTTTTCCATACAAAACGATAGAAATTTTTTCGATGAATTTCTCAACTTTTTCCGATTGAAATGGAAATCAGTAGAAACGTTCCCTAGGACCATTTATAATCGTTTTAGGCTATTTTTTTTCATTTTTTAATTATTCACCAAAATCGACTTTTTTTACATACAAAACGATAGAATTTTTTTCGATGAATTTCTCAACTTTTTCCGATTGAACCGGAAATCAGTAGAAACCTTCCCTAGGACCATTTATAGTCGTTGTAGGCTATTTTTTTCATTTTTTAATTATTCACCAAAATTGAGATTTTTTCCATACAAAACGATAGAAATTTTTTCGATGAATTTCTCAACTTTTTCCGATTGAACCGGAAATCAGTAGAAACGTTCCCTAGGACCATTTATAGTCGTTGTAGGCTATTTTTTTCATTTTTTAATTATTCACCAAAATCGAGATTTTTTCCATACAAAACGATAGAAAATTTTTCGATGAATTTCTCAACTTTTTCCGATTGAACCGGAAATCAGTAGAAACGTTCCCTAGGACCATTTATAGTCGTTGTAGTCTATTTTTTTCATTTTTTAAGTATTCACCAAAATCGACATTTTTTCCATACAAAACGATAGAAAATTTTTCGATGAATTTCTCAACTTTTTCCGATTGAACCGGAAATCAGTAGAAACGTTCCCTAGGACCATTTATTGTCGTTTTAGGCTATTTTTTCATTTTTTAATTATTCACCAAAATCGACTTTTTTTACATACAAAACGATAGAATTTTTTTCGATGAATTTCTCAACTTTTTCCGAGTGAACCGGAAATCAGTAGAAACCTTCCCTAGGACCATTTATAGTCGTTGTAGGCTATTTTTTTCATTTTTTAATTATTCACCAAAATTGAGATTTTTTCCATACAAAACGATAGAAATTTTTTCGATGAATTTCTCAACTTTTTCCGATTGAACCGGAAATCAGTAGAAACGTTCCCTAGGACCATTTATAGTCGTTGTAGGCTATTTTTTTCATTTTTTAATTATTCATCAAAATCGAGATTTTTTCCATACAAAACGATAGAATTTTTTTCGATGAATTTCTCAACTTTTTCCGATTGAACCGGAAATCAGTAGAAACGTTCCCTAGGACCATTTATAGTCGTTGTAGGCTATTTTTTTCATTTTTTAAGTATTCACCAAAATCGAGATTTTTTCCATACAAAACGATAGAAATTTTTTCGATGAATTTCTCAACTTTTTCCGATTGAACCGGAAATCAGTAGAAACGTTCCCTAGGACCATTTATAGTCGTTGTAGGCTATTTTTTTCATTTTTTAAGTATTCACCAAAATCGAGATTTTTTCCATACAAAACGATAGAAAATTTTTCGATGAATTTCTCAACTTTTTCCGATTGAACCGGAAATCAGTAGAAACGTTCCCTAGGACCATTTATAGTCGTTGTAGGCTATTTTTTTTCATTTTTTAATTATTCACCAAAATCGAGATTTTTTCCATACAAACGATAGAAATTTTTTCGATGTATTTCTCAACTTTTTCCGATTGAACCGGAAATCAGTAGAAACGTTCCCTAGGACCATTTATATTCGTTTTAGGCTATTTTTTTCATTTTTTAATTATTCACCAAAATCGACTTTTTTTGCATACAAAACGATAGAATTTTTTTCGATGAATTTCTCAACTTTTTCCGATTGAACCGGAAATCAGTAGAAACGTTCCCTAGGACCATTTATTGTCGTTGTAGGCTATTTTTTTTCATTTTTCAATTATTCACCAAAATCGAGATTTTTTCCATACAAACGATAGAAATTTTTTCGATCTATTTCTCAACTTTTTCCGATTGAACCGGAAATCAGTAGAAACGTTCCCTAGGACGATTTATTGTCGTTTTAGGCTATTTTTTTCATTTTTTAATTATTCACCAAAATCGACTTTTTTTCCATACAAACGATAGAAATTTTTTCGTTGAATTTCTCAACTTATTCCGATTGAACCGGAAATCAGTAGAAACGTTCCCTAGGACCATTTATAGTCGTTGTAGCCTATTTTTTTCATTTTTTAATTATTCACCAAAATCGAGATTTATTCCATACAAAACGATAGAAATTTTTTCGATGAATTTCTCAACTTAATCCGATTGAACCGGAAATCAGTAGAAACGTTCCCTAGGACCATTTATTGTCGTTTTAGGCTATTTTTTTCATTTTTTAATTATTCACCAAAATCGACTTTTTTTCCATACAAACGATAGAAATTTTTTCGATGAATTTCTCAACTTATTCCGATTGAACCGGAAATCAGTAGAAACGTTCCCTAGGACCATTTATAGTCGTTGTAGCCTATTTTTTTCATTTTTTAATTATTCACCAAAATCGACTTTTTTTCCATACAAAACGATAGAAATTTTTTCGATGAATTTCTCAACTTAATCCGATTGAACCGGAAATCAGTAGAAACGTTCCCTAGGACCATTTATAGTCGTTGTAGGCTATTTTTTTTCATTTTTTAATTATTCACCAAAATCGAGATTTTTACCATACAAACGATAGAAATTTTTTCGATGTATTTCTCAACTTTTTCCGATTGAACCGGAAATCAGTAGAAACGTTCCCTAGGACCATTTATTGTCGTTTTAGGCTATTTTTTTCATTTTTTAATTATTCACCAAAATCGACTTTTTTTCCATACAAACGATAGAAATTTTTTCGATGAATTTCTCAACTTATTCCGATTGAACCGGAAATCAGTAGAAACGTTCCCTAGGACCATTTATAGTCGTTGTAGCCTATTTTTTTCATTTTTTAATTATTCACCAAAATCGACTTTTTTTCCATACAAAACGATAGAATTTTTTTCGATGAATTTCTCAACTTAATCCGATTGAACCGGAAATCAGTAGAAACGTTCCCTAGGACCATTTATAGTCGTTGTAGGCTATTTTTTTCATTTTTTAATTATTCACCAAAATCGAGATTTTTTCCTTACAAACGATAGAAATTTTTTCGATGTATTTCTCAACTTTTTCCGATTGAACCGGAAATCAGTAGAAACGTTCCCTAGGACCATTTATAGTCGTTTTAGGCTATTTTTTCATTTTTTAATTATTCACCAAAATCGAGATTTTTTCCATACAAAACGATAGAATTTTTTTCGATGAATTTTTCAACTTTTTCCGATTGAACCGGAAATCAGTAGAAACGTTCCCTAGGACCATTTATAGTCGTTTTAGGCTATTTTTTTCATTTTTTTATTATTCACCAAAATCGACTTTTTTTCCATACAAAACGATAGAATTTTTTTCGCTGAATTTCTCAACTTAATCCGATTGAACCGGAAATCAGTAGAAACGTTCCCTAGGACCATTTATAATCGTTTTAGGCTATTTTTTTTCATTTTTTAATTATTCACCAAAATCGACTTTTTTTACATACAAAACGATAGAATTTTTTTCGATGAATTTCTCAACTTTTTCCGATTGAACCGGAAATCAGTAGAAACCTTCCCTAGGACCATTTATAGTCGTTCTAGGCTATTTTTTTCATTTTTTAATTATTCACCAAAATCGACTTTTTTTCCATACAAAACGATAGAAAATTTTTCGATGAATTTCTCAACTTTTTCCTATTGAACCGGAAATCAGTAGAAACGTTCCCTAGGACCATTTATAGTCGTTTTAGGCTATTTTTTTCAATTTTTAATTATTCACCAAAATCGACTTTTTTTCCATACAAAACGATAGAAAATTTTTCGATGAATTTCTCAACTTTTTTCTATTGAACCGGAAATCAGTAGAAACGTTCCCTAGGACCATTTATAGTCGTTTTAGGCTATTTTTTTCATTTTTTAATTATTCACCAAAATCGATATTTTTTCCATACAAACAATAGAAATTTTTTCGATGTATTTCTCAACTTTTTCCGATTGAACCGGAAATCAGTAGAAACGTTCCCTAGGACCATTTATAGTCGTTTTAGGCTATTTTTTTCATTTTTTAATTATTCACCAAAATCGACTTTTTTTCGATACAAACGATAGAAATTTTTTCGATGAATTTCTCAACTTTTTCCTATTGAACCGGAAATCAGTAGAAACGTTCCCTAGGACCATTTATAGTCGTTTTAGGCTATTTTTTTCATTTTTTAATTATTCACCAAAATCGATATTTTTTCCATACAAACAATAGAAATTTTTTCGATGTATTTCTCAACTTTTTCCGATTGAACCGGAAATCAGTAGAAACGTTCCCTAGGACCATTTATAGTCGTTTTAGGCTATTTTTTTCATTTTTTAATTATTCACCAAAATCGACTTTTTTTCGATACAAACGATAGAAATTTTTTCGATGAATTTCTCAACTTATTCCGATTGAACCGGAAATCAGTAGAAACGTTCCCTAGGACCATTTATAGTCGTTGTAGGCTATTTTTTTTCATTTTTTAATTATTCACCAAAATCGAGATTTTTTCCATACAAAACGATAGAAATTTTTTCGATGAATTTCTCAACTTTTTCCGATTGAAACGGAAATCAGTAGAAACGTTCCCTAGGACCATTTATAGTCGTTTTAGGCTATTTTTTTCATTTTTTAATTATTCACCAAAATCGACTTTTTTTCCATACAAAACGATAGAATTTTTTTCGATGAATTTCTCAACTTAATCCGATTGAACCGGAAATCAGTAGAAACGTTCCCTAGGACCATTTATAGTCGTTGTAGGCTATTTTTTTTCATTTTTTAATTATTCACCAAAATCGAGATTTTTTCCATACAAAACGATAGAAATTTTTTCGATGAATTTCTCAACTTTTTCCGATTGAACCGGAAATCAGTAGAAACGTTCCCTAGGACCATTTATAGTCGTTGTAGGCTATTTTTTTCATTTTTTAATTATTCACCAAAATCGAGATTTTTTCCATACAAAACGATAGAAATTTTTTCGATGAATTTCTCAACTTTTTCCGATTGAACCGGAAATCAGTAGAAACCTTCCCTAGGACCATTTATAGTCGTTGTAGGCTATTTTTTTCATTTTTTAATTATTCACCAAAATTGAGATTTTTTCCATACAAAACGATAGAAATTTTTTCGATGAATTTCTCAACTTTTTCCGATTGAACCGGAAATCAGTAGAAACGTTCCCTAGGACCATTTATAGTCGTTGTAGGCTATTTTTTTCATTTTTTAATTATTCACCAAAATCGAGATTTTTTCCATACAAAACGATAGAAATTTTTTCGATGAATTTCTCAACTTTTTCCGATTGAACCGGAAATCAGTAGAAACGTTCCCTAGGACCATTTATAGTCGTTGTAGGCTATTTTTTTCATTTTTTAAGTATTCACCAAAATCGAGATTTTTTCCATACAAAACGATAGAAAATTTTTCGATGAATTTCTCAACTTTTTCCGATTGAACCGGAAATCAGTAGAAACGTTCCCTAGGACCATTTATAGTCGTTGTAGTCTATTTTTTTCATTTTTTAAGTATTCACCAAAATCGAGATTTTTTCCATACAAAACGATAGAAAATTTTTCGATGAATTTCTCAACTTTTTCCGATTGAACCGGAAATCAGTAGAAACGTTCCCTAGGACCATTTATAGTCGTTTTAGGCTATTTTTTCATTTTTTAATTATTCACCAAAATCGACTTTTTTTACATACAAAACGATAGAATTTTTTTCGATGAATTTCTCAACTTTTTCCGAGTGAACCGGAAATCAGTAGAAACCTTCCCTAGGACCATTTATAGTCGTTGTAGGCTATTTTTTTCATTTTTTAATTATTCACCAAAATCGAGATTTTTTCCATACAAAACGATAGAAATTTTTTCGATGAATTTCTCAACTTTTTCCGATTGAACCGGAAATCAGTAGAAACGTTCCCTAGGACCATTTATAGTCGTTGTAGGCTATTTTTTTCATTTTTTAAGTATTCACCAAAATCGAGATTTTTTCCATACAAAACGATAGAAATTTTTTCGATGAATTTCTCAACTTTTTCCGATTGAACCGGAAATCAGTAGAAACGTTCCCTAGGACCATTTATAGTCGTTGTAGGCTATTTTTTTCATTTTTTAAGTATTCACCAAAATCGAGATTTTTTCCATACAAAACGATAGAAAATTTTTCGATGAATTTCTCAACTTTTTCCGATTGAACCGGAAATCAGTAGAAACGTTCCCTAGGACCATTTATAGTCGTTGTAGGCTATTTTTTTTCATTTTTTAATTATTCACCAAAATCGACATTTTTTCCATACAAACGATAGAAATTTTTTCGATGTATTTCTCAACTTTTTCCGATTGAACAGGAAATCAGTAGAAACGTTCCCTAGGACCATTTATATTCGTTTTAGGCTATTTTTTTCATTTTTTAATTATTCACCAAAATCGACTTTTTTGCATACAAAACGATAGAATTTTTTTCGATGAATTTCTCAACTTTTTCCGATTGAACCGGAAATCAGTAGAAACGTTCCCTACGACCATTTATAGTCGTTGTAGCCTATTTTTTTCATTTTTTAATTATTCACCAAAATCGACTTTTTTTCCATACAAAAAGATAGAATTTTTTTCGATGAATTTCTCAACTTAATCCGATTGAACCGGAAATCAGTAGAAACGTTCCCTAGGACCATTTATAGTCGTTGTAGGCTATTTTTTTTCATTTTTTAATTATTCACCAAAATCGAGATTTTTTCCATACAAAACGATAGCAATTTTTTCGATGAATTTCTCAACTTTTTCCGATTGAACCGGAAATCAGTAGAAACGTTCCCTAGGACCATTTATAGTCGTTGTAGGCAATTTTTTTCATTTTTTAAGTATTTACCAAAATCGAGATTTTTTCCATACAAAACGATAGAAAGTTTTCGATGAATTTCTCAACTTTTTCCGATTGAAGCGGAAATCAGTAGAAACGTTCCCTAGGACCATTTATAGTCGTTGTAGGCTATTTTTTTCATTTTTTAAGTATTCACCAAAATCGAGATTTTTTCCATACAAAACGATAGAAAATTTTTCGATGAATTTCTCAACTTTTTCCGATTGAACCGGAAATCAGTAGAAACGTTCCCTAGGACCATTTATAGTCGTTGTAGGCTATTTTTTTCATTTTTTAATTATTCACCAAAATCGAGATTTTTTCCATACAAAACGATAGAAATTTTTTCGATGAATTTCTCAACTTTTTCCGATTGAACCGGAAATCAGTAGAAACGTTCCCTAGGACCATTTATAGTCGTTGTAGGCTATTTTTTTCATTTTTTAAGTATTCACCAAAATCGAGATTTTTTCCATACAAAACGATAGAAAATTTTTCGATGAATTTCTCAACTTTTTCCGATTGAACCGGAAATCAGTAGAAACCTTCCCTAGGACCATTTATAGTCGTTTTAGGCTATTTTTTTCATTTTTTAATTATTCACCAAAATCGACTTTTTTTCCATACAAAACGATAGAAAATTTTTCGATGAATTTCTCAACTTTTTCCTATTGAACCGGAAATCAGTAGAAACGTTCCCTAGGACCATTTATAGTCGTTTTAGGCTATTTTTTTCATTTTTTAATTATTCACCAAAATCGAGATTTTTTCCATACAAAACGATAGAAATTTTTTCGATGAATTTTTCAACTTTTTCCGATTGAACCGAAAATCAGTAGAAACGTTCCCTAGGACCATTTATAGTCGTTTTAGGCTATTTTTTTTCATTTTTTAATTATTCACCAAAATCGACTTTTTTTCCATACAAAACGATAGAATTTTATTCGATAAATTTCTCAACTTCTTCCGATTGAACCGGAAATGAGTAGAAACGTTCCCTAGGACCATTTATAGTCGTTGTAGGCTATTTTTTTCATTTTTTAAGTATTAACCAAAATCGAGATTTTTTCCATACAAAACGATAGAAAAATTTTCGATGAATTCTCAACTTTTTCCGATTGAACCGGAAATCAGTAGAAACCTTCCCTAGGACCATTTATAGTCGTTGTAGGCTATTTTGTTCATTTTTTAATTATTCACCAAAATCGAGATTTTTTCCATACAAAACGATAGAAATTTTTTCGATGAATTTTTCAACTTTTTCCGATTGAACCGAAAATCAGTAGAAACGTTCCCTAGGACCATTTATAGTCGTTTTAGGCTATTTTTTTTCATTTTTTAATTATTCACGAAAATCGACTTTTTTTCCATACAAAACGATAGAATTTTATTCGATAAATTTCTCAACTTCTTCCGATTGAACCGGAAATGAGTAGAAACGTTCCCTATGACCATTTATAGTCGTTGTAGGCTATTTTTTTCATTTTTTAAGTATTAACCAAAATCGAGATTTTTTCCATACAAAACGATAGAAAAATTTTCGATGAATTTCTCAACTTTTTCCGATTGAACCGGAAATCAGTAGAAACCTTCCCTAGGACCATTTATAGTCGTTTTAGGCTATTTTTTTCATTTTTTAATTATTCACCAAAATCGACTTTTTTTCCATACAAACGATAGAAATTTTTTCGATGAATTTCTCAACTTATTCTGATTGAACCGGAAATCAGTAGAAACGTTCCCTAGGACCATTTATAGTCGTTTTAGGCTATTTTTTTCATTTTTTAATTATTCACCAAAATCGAGATTTTTTCCATACAAAACGATAGAAATTTTTTCGATGAATTTCTCAACTTTTTCCGATTGAACCGGAAATCAGTAGAAACGTTCCCTAGGACCATTTATAGTCGTTTTAGGCTATTTTTTTCATTTTTTAATTATTCACCAAAATCGACTTTTTTTCCATACAAACGATAGAAATTTTTTCGATGAATTTCTCAACTTTTTCCGATTGAACCGGAAATCAGTAGAAACGTTCCCTAGGACCATTTATAGTCGTTTTAGGCTATTTTTTTCATTTTTTAATTATTCACCAAAATCGACTTTTTTTCCATACAAAACGATAGAATTTTTTTCGATGAATTTCTCAACTTAATCCGATTGAACCGGAAATCAGTAGAAACGTTCCCTAGGACCATTTATAGTCGTTGTAGGCTATTTTTTTTCATTTTTTAATTATTCACCAAAATCGAGATTTTTTCCATACAAAACGATAGAAATTTTTTCGATGAATTTCTCAACTTTTTCCGATTGAAACGGAAATCAGTAGAAACGTTCCCTAGGACCATTTATAATCGTTTTACGCTATTTTTTTCATTTTTTAATTATTCACCAAAATCGACTTTTTTTACATACAAAACGATAGAATTTTTTTCGATGAATTTCTCAACTTTTTCCGATTGAACCGGAAATCAGTAGAAACGTTCCCTAGGACCATTTATAGTCGTTTTAGGCTATTTTTTTCATTTTTTAATTATTCACCAAAATCGAGATTTTTTCCATACAAACGATAGAAATTTTTTCGATGTATTTCTCAACTTTTTCCGATTGAACCGGAAATCAGTAGAAACGTTCCCTAGGACCATTTATAGTCGTTGTAGCCTATTTTTTTCATTTTTTAATTATTCACCAAAATCGAGATTTTTTCCATACAAAACGATAGAAATTTTTTCGATGAATTTCTCAACTTAATCCGATTGAACCGGAAATCAGTAGAAACGTTCCCTAGGACCATTTATAGTCGTTGTAGGCTATTTTTTTTCATTTTTTAATTATTCACCAAAATCGAGATTTTTTCCATACAAACGATAGAAATTTTTTCGATGTATTTCTCAACTTTTTCCGATTGAACCGGAAATCAGTAGAAACGTTCCCTAGGACCATTTATTGTCGTTTTAGGCTATTTTTTTCATTTTTTAATTATTCACCAAAATCGACTTTTTTTCCATACAAACGATAGAAATTTTTTCGATGAATTTCTCAACTTATTCCGATTGAACCGGAAATCAGTAGAAACGTTCCCTAGGACCATTTATAGTCGTTGTAGCCTATTTTTTTCATTTTTTAATTATTCACCAAAATCGACTTTTTTTTCCATACAAAACGATAGAATTTTTTTCGATGAATTTCTCAACTTAATCCGATTGAACCGGAAATCAGTAGAAACGTTCCCTAGGACCATTTATAGTCGTTGTAGGCTATTTTTTTTTAATTTTTTAATTATTCACCAAAATCGAGATTTTTTCCATACAAAACGATAGAAATTTTTTCGATGAATTTCTCAACTTTTTCCGATTGAAACGGAAATCAGTAGAAACGTTCCCTAGGACCATTTATAATCGTTTTAGGCTATTTTTTCATTTTTTAATTATTCACCAAAATTGAGATTTTTTCCATACAAAACGATAGAAATTTTTTCGATGAATTTCTCAACTTTTTCCGATTGAACCGGAAATCAGTAGAAACGTTCCCTAGGACCATTTATAGTCGTTGTAGGCTATTTTTTTCATTTTTTAATTATTCACCAAAATCGAGATTTTTTCCATACAAAACGATAGAATTTTTTTCGTTGAATTTCTCAACTTTTTCCGATTGAACCGGAAATCAGTAGAAACGTTCCCTAGGACCATTTATAGTCGTTGTAGGCTATTTTTTTCATTTTTTAAGTATTCACCAAAATCGAGATTTTTTCCATACAAAACGATAGAAAATTTTTCGATGAATTTCTCAACTTTTTCCGATTGAACCGGAAATCAGTAGAAACGTTCCCTAGGACCATTTATAGTCGTTTTAGGCTATTTTTTTCATTTTTTAATTATTCACCAAAATCGACTTTTTTTCCATACAAAACGATAGAATTTTTTTCGATGAATTTCTCAACTTAATCCGATTGAACCGGAAATCAGTAGAAACGTTCCCTAGGACCATTTATAGTCGTTGTAGGCTATTTTTTTTTCATTTTTTAATTATTCACCAAAATCGAGATTTTTTCCATACAAAACGATAGAATTTTTTTCGATGAATTTCTCAACTTTTTCCGATTGAACCGGAAATCAGTAGAGAAACCTTCCCTAGGACCATTTATAGTCGTTGTAGGCTATTTTTTTCATTTTTTAATTATTCACCAAAATCGACTTTTTTTCCATACAAAACGATAGAAATTTTTTCGATGAATTTCTCAACTTAATCCGATTGAACCGGAAATCAGTAGAAACGTTCCCTAGGACCATTTATAGTCGTTGTAGGCTATTTTTTTTCATTTTTTAATTATTCACCAAAATCGAGATTTTTTCCATACAAACGATAGAAATTTTTTCGATGTATTTCTCAACTTTTTCCGATTGAACCGGAAATCAGTAGAAACGTTCCCTAGGACCATTTATTGTCGTTTTAGGCTATTTTTTTCATTTTTTAATTATTCACCAAAATCGACTTTTTTTCCATACAAAACGATAGAATTTTTTTCGATGAATTTCTCAACTTAATCCGATTGAACCGGAAATCAGTAGAAACGTTCCCTAGGACCATTTATAGTCGTTGTAGGCTATTTTTTTCATTTTTTAATTATTCACCAAAATCGAGATTTTTTCCTTACAAACGATAGAAATTTTTTCGATGTATTTCTCAACTTTTTCCGATTGAACCGGAAATCAGTAGAAACGTTCCCTAGGACCATTTATAGTCGTTTTAGGCTATTTTTTCATTTTTTAATTATTCACCAAAATCGAGATTTTTTCCATACAAAACGATAGAATTTTTTTCGATGAATTTTTCAACTTTTTCCGATTGAACCGGAAATCAGTAGAAACGTTCCCTAGGACCATTTATAGTCGTTTTAGGCTATTTTTTTCATTTTTTAATTATTCACCAAAATCGACTTTTTTTCCATACAAAACGATAGAATTTTTTTCGCTGAATTTCTCAACTTAATCCGATTGAACCGGAAATCAGTAGAAACGTTCCCTAGGACCATTTATAGTCGTTGTAGGCTATTTTTTTTCATTTTTTAATTATTCACCAAAATCGAGATTTTTTCCATACAAAACGATAGAAATTTTTTCGATGAATTTCTCAACTTTTTCCGATTGAAACGGAAATCAGTAGAAACGTTCCCTAGGACCATTTATAATCGTTTTAGGCTATTTTTTTTCATTTTTTAATTATTCACCAAAATCGACTTTTTTTACATACAAAACGATAGAATTTTTTTCGATGAATTTCTCAACTTTTTCCGATTGAACCGGAAATCAGTAGAAACGTTCCCTAGGACCATTTATAGTCGTTCTAGGCTATTTTTTTCATTTTTTAATTATTCACCAAAATCGACTTTTTTTCCATACAAAACGATAGAAAATTTTTCGATGAATTTCTCAACTTTTTCCTATTGAACCGGAAATCAGTAGAAACGTTCCCTAGGACCATTTATAGTCGTTTTAGGCTATTTTTTTCATTTTTTAATTATTCACCAAAATCGATATTTTTTCCATACAAACAATAGAAATTTTTTCGATGTATTTCTCAACTTTTTCCGATTGAACCGGAAATCAGTAGAAACGTTCCCTAGGACCATTTATAGTCGTTTTAGGCTATTTTTTTCATTTTTTAATTATTCACCAAAATCGACTTTTTTTCGATACAAACGATAGAAATTTTTTCGATGAATTTCTCAACTTATTCCGATTGAACCGGAAATCAGTAGAAACGTTCCCTAGGACCATTTATAGTCGTTGTAGGCTATTTTTTTTCATTTTTAAATTATTCACCAAAATCGAGATTTTTTCCATACAAAACGATAGAAATTTTTTCGATGAATTTCTCAACTTTTTCCGATTGAAACGGAAATCAGTAGAAACGTTCCCTAGGACCATTTATAGTCGTTTTAGGCTATTTTTTTCATTTTTTAATTATTCACCAAAATCGACTTTTTTTCCATACAAAACGATAGAATTTTTTTCGATGAATTTCTCAACTTAATCCTATTGAACCGGAAATCAGTAGAAACGTTCCCTAGGACCATTTATAGTCGTTGTAGGCTATTTTTTTTCATTTTTTAATTATTCACCAAAATCGAGATTTTTTCCATACAAAACGATAGAAATTTTTTCGATGAATTTCTCAACTTTTTCCGATTGAAACGGAAATCAGTAGAAACGTTCCCTAGGACCATTTATAATCGTTTTGGGCTATTTTTTTTCATTTTTTAATTATTCACCAAAATCGACTTTTTTTACATACAAAACGATAGAATTTTTTTCGATGAATTTCTCAACTTTTTCCGATTGAACCGGAAATCAGTAGAAACCTTCCCTAGGACCATTTATAGTCGTTGTAGGCTATTTTTTTCATTTTTTAATTATTCACCAAAATTGAGATTTTTTCCATACAAAACGATAGAAATTTTTTCGATGAATTTCTCAACTTTTTCCGATTGAACCGGAAATCAGTAGAAACGTTCCCTAGGACCATTTATAGTCGTTTTAGGCTATTTTTTCATTTTTTAATTATTCACCAAAATCGATTTTTTTTACATACAAAACGATAGAATTTTTTTCGATGAATTTCTCAACTTTTTCCGAGTGAACCGGAAATCAGTAGAAACCTTCCCTAGGACCATTTATAGTCGTTGTAGGCTATTTTTTTCATTTTTTAATTATTCACCAAAATCGAGATTTTTTCCATACAAAACGATAGAAATTTTTTCGATGAATTTCTCAACTTTTTCCGATTGAACCGGAAATCAGTAGAAACGTTCCCTAGGACCATTTATAGTCGTTGTAGGCTATTTTTTTCATTTTTTAAGTATTCACCAAAATCGAGATTTTTTCCATACAAAACGATAGAAATTTTTTCGATGAATTTCTCAACTTTTTCCGATTGAACCGGAAATCAGTAGAAACGTTCCCTAGGACCATTTATAGTCGTTGTAGGCTATTTTTTTCATTTTTTAAGTATTCACCAAAATCGAGATTTTTTCCATACAAAACGATAGAAAATTTTTCGATGAATTTCTCAACTTTTTCCGATTGAACCGGAAATCAGTAGAAACGTTCCCTAGGACCATTTATAGTCGTTGTAGGCTATTTTTTTTCATTTTTTAATTATTCACCAAAATCGAGATTTTTTCCATACAAACGATAGAAATTTTTTCGATGTATTTCTCAACTTTTTCCGATTGAACAGGAAATCAGTAGAAACGTTCCCTAGGACCATTTATATTCGTTTTAGGCTATTTTTTTCATTTTTTAATTATTCACCAAAATCGACTTTTTTGCATACAAAACGATAGAATTTTTTTTTGATGAATTTCTCAACTTTTTCCGATTGAACCGGAAATCAGTAGAAACGTTCCCTACGACCATTTATAGTCGTTGTAGCCTATTTTTTTCATTTTTTAATTATTCACCAAAATCGAGATTTTTTCCATACAAAACGATAGAAATTTTTTCGATGAATTTCTCAACTTTTTCCGATTGAAACGGAAATCAGTAGAAACGTTCCCTAGGACCATTTATAATCGTTTTGGGCTATTTTTTTTCATTTTTTAATTATTCACCAAAATCGACTTTTTTTACATACAAAACGATAGAATTTTTTTCGATGAATTTCTCAACTTTTTCCGATTGAACCGGAAATCAGTAGAAACCTTCCCTAGGACCATTTATAGTCGTTGTAGGCTATTTTTTTCATTTTTTAATTATTCACCAAAATTGAGATTTTTTCCATACAAAACGATAGAAATTTTTTCGATGAATTTCTCAACTTTTTCCGATTGAACCGGAAATCAGTAGAAACGTTCCCTAGGACCATTTATAGTCGTTTTAGGCTATTTTTTCATTTTTTAATTATTCACCAAAATCGACTTTTTTTACATACAAAACGATAGAATTTTTTTCGATGAATTTCTCAACTTTTTCCGAGTGAACCGGAAATCAGTAGAAACCTTCCCTAGGACCATTTATAGTCGTTGTAGGCTATTTTTTTCATTTTTTAATTATTCACCAAAATCGAGATTTTTTCCATACAAAACGATAGAAATTTTTTCGATGAATTTCTCAACTTTTTCCGATTGAACCGGAAATCAGTAGAAACGTTCCCTAGGACCATTTATAGTCGTTGTAGGCTATTTTTTTCATTTTTTAAGTATTCACCAAAATCGAGATTTTTTCCATACAAAACGATAGAAATTTTTTCGATGAATTTCTCAACTTTTTCCGATTGAACCGGAAATCAGTAGAAACGTTCCCTAGGACCATTTATAGTCGTTGTAGGCTATTTTTTTCATTTTTTAAGTATTCACCAAAATCGAGATTTTTTCCATACAAAACGATAGAAAATTTTTCGATGAATTTCTCAACTTTTTCCGATTGAACCGGAAATCAGTAGAAACGTTCCCTAGGACCATTTATAGTCGTTGTAGGCTATTTTTTTTCATTTTTTAATTATTCACCAAAATCGAGATTTTTTCCATACAAACGATAGAAATTTTTTCGATGTATTTCTCAACTTTTTCCGATTGAACAGGAAATCAGTAGAAACGTTCCCTAGGACCATTTATATTCGTTTTAGGCTATTTTTTTCATTTTTTAATTATTCACCAAAATCGACTTTTTTGCATACAAAACGATAGAATTTTTTTCGATGAATTTCTCAACTTTTTCCGATTGAACCGGAAATCAGTAGAAACGTTCCCTACGACCATTTATAGTCGTTTTAGCCTATTTTTTTCATTTTTTAATTATTCACCAAAATCGACTTTTTTTCCATACAAAAAGATAGAATTTTTTTCGATGAATTTCTCAACTTAATCCGATTGAACCGGAAATCAGTAGAAACGTTCCCTAGGACCATTTATAGTCGTTGTAGGCTATTTTTTTTCATTTTTTAATTATTCACCAAAATCGAGATTTTTTCCATACAAAACGATAGCAATTTTTTCGATGAATTTCTCAACTTTTTCCGATTGAACCGGAAATCAGTAGAAACGTTCCCTAGGACCATTTATAGTCGTTGTAGGCAATTTTTTTCATTTTTTAAGTATTTACCAAAATCGAGATTTTTTCCATACAAAACGATAGAAAGTTTTCGAT
Organism: Leptodirus hochenwartii; assembly: GCA_947310635.1. NCBI lineage: Eukaryota > Metazoa > Arthropoda > Insecta > Coleoptera > Leiodidae > Leptodirus > Leptodirus hochenwartii. The sequence goes on along the minus strand of OX371181.1, from coordinate 35,893 downwards.
GAATTTCTCAACTTTTTCCGATTGAAGCGGAAATCAGTAGAAACGTTCCCTAGGACCATTTATAGTCGTTGTAGGCTATTTTTTTCATTTTTTAAGTATTCACCAAAATCGAGATTTTTTCCATACAAAACGATAGAAAATTTTTCGATGAATTTCTCAACTTTTTCCGATTGAACCGGAAATCAGTAGAAACGTTCCCTAGGACCATTTATAGTCGTTGTAGGCTATTTTTTTCATTTTTTAATTATTCACCAAAATCGAGATTTTTTCCATACAAAACGATAGAAATTTTTTCGATGAATTTCTCAACTTTTTCCGATTGAACCGGAAATCAGTAGAAACGTTCCCTAGGACCATTTATAGTCGTTGTAGGCTATTTTTTTCATTTTTTAAGTATTCACCAAAATCGAGATTTTTTCCATACAAAACGATAGAAAATTTTTCGATGAATTTCTCAACTTTTTCCGATTGAACCGGAAATCAGTAGAAACCTTCCCTAGGACCATTTATAGTCGTTTTAGGCTATTTTTTTCATTTTTTAATTATTCACCAAAATCGACTTTTTTTCCATACAAAACGATAGAAAATTTTTCGATGAATTTCTCAACTTTTTCCTATTGAACCGGAAATCAGTAGAAACGTTCCCTAGGACCATTTATAGTCGTTTTAGGCTATTTTTTTCATTTTTTAATTATTCACCAAAATCGAGATTTTTTCCATACAAAACGATAGAATTTTTTTCGATGAATTTTTCAACTTTTTCCGATTGAACCGAAAATCAGTAGAAACGTTCCCTAGGACCATTTATAGTCGTTTTAGGCTATTTTTTTTCATTTTTTAATTATTCACCAAAATCGACTTTTTTTCCATACAAAACGATAGAATTTTATTCGATAAATTTCTCAACTTCTTCCGATTGAACCGGAAATGAGTAGAAACGTTCCCTAGGACCATTTATAGTCGTTGTAGGCTATTTTTTTCATTTTTTAAGTATTAACCAAAATCGAGATTTTTTCCATACAAAACGATAGAAAAATTTTCGATGAATTTCTCAACTTTTTCCGATTGAACCGGAAATCAGTAGAAACCTTCCCTAGGACCATTTATAGTCGTTGTAGGCTATTTTGTTCATTTTTTAATTATTCACCAAAATCGAGATTTTTTCCATACAAAACGATAGAAATTTTTTCGATGAATTTTTCAACTTTTTCCGATTGAACCGAAAATCAGTAGAAACGTTCCCTAGGACCATTTATAGTCGTTTTAGGCTATTTTTTTTCATTTTTTAATTATTCACCAAAATCGACTTTTTTTCCATACAAAACGATAGAATTTTATTCGATAAATTTCTCTACTTCTTCCGATTGAACCGGAAATGAGTAGAAACGTTCCCTATGACCATTTATAGTCGTTGTAGGCTATTTTTTTCATTTTTTAAGTATTAACCAAAATCGAGATTTTTTCCATACAAAACGATAGAAAAATTTTCGATGAATTTCTCAACTTTTTCCGATTGAACCGGAAATCAGTAGAAACCTTCCCTAGGACCATTTATAGTCGTTTTAGGCTATTTTTTTCATTTTTTAATTATTCACCAAAATCGACTTTTTTTCCATACAAACGATAGAAATTTTTTCGATGAATTTCTCAACTTATTCTGATTGAACCGGAAATCAGTAGAAACGTTCCCTAGGACCATTTATAGTCGTTTTAGGCTATTTTTTTCATTTTTTAATTATTCACCAAAATCGAGATTTTTTCCATACAAAACGATAGAAATTTTTTCGATGAATTTCTCAACTTTTTCCGATTGAACCGGAAATCAGTAGAAACGTTCCCTAGGACCATTTATAGTCGTTTTAGGCTATTTTTTTCATTTTTTAATTATTCACCAAAATCGACTTTTTTTCCATACAAACGATAGAAATTTTTTCGATGAATTTCTCAACTTTTTCCGATTGAACCGGAAATCAGTAGAAACGTTCCCTAGGACCATTTATAGTCGTTTTAGGCTATTTTTTTCATTTTTTAATTATTCACCAAAATCGACTTTTTTTCCATACAAAACGATAGAATTTTTTTCGATGAATTTCTCAACTTAATCCGATTGAACCGGAAATCAGTAGAAACGTTCCCTAGGACCATTTATAGTCGTTGTAGGCTATTTTTTTTCATTTTTTAATTATTCACCAAAATCGAGATTTTTTCCATACAAAACGATAGAAATTTTTTCGATGAATTTCTCAACTTTTTCCGATTGAAACGGAAATCAGTAGAAACGTTCCCTAGGACCATTTATAATCGTTTTACGCTATTTTTTTCATTTTTTAATTATTCACCAAAATCGACTTTTTTTACATACAAAACGATAGAATTTTTTTCGATGAATTTCTCAACTTTTTCCGATTGAACCGGAAATCAGTAGAAACGTTCCCTAGGACCATTTATAGTCGTTTTAGGCTATTTTTTTCATTTTTTAATTATTCACCAAAATCGAGATTTTTTCCATACAAACGATAGAAATTTTTTCGATGTATTTCTCAACTTTTTCCGATTGAACCGGAAATCAGTAGAAACGTTCCCTAGGACCATTTATAGTCGTTGTAGCCTATTTTTTTCATTTTTTAATTATTCACCAAAATCGAGATTTTTTCCATACAAAACGATAGAAATTTTTTCGATGAATTTCTCAACTTAATCCGATTGAACCGGAAATCAGTAGAAACGTTCCCTAGGACCATTTATAGTCGTTGTAGGCTATTTTTTTTCATTTTTTAATTATTCACCAAAATCGAGATTTTTTCCATACAAACGATAGAAATTTTTTCGATGTATTTCTCAACTTTTTCCGATTGAACCGGAAATCAGTAGAAACGTTCCCTAGGACCATTTATTGTCGTTTTAGGCTATTTTTTTCATTTTTTAATTATTCACCAAAATCGACTTTTTTTCCATACAAACGATAGAAATTTTTTCGATGAATTTCTCAACTTATTCTGATTGAACCGGAAATCAGTAGAAACGTTCCCTAGGACCATTTATAGTCGTTGTAGCCTATTTTTTTCATTTTTTAATTATTCACCAAAATCGACTTTTTTTCCATACAAAACGATAGAATTTTTTTCGATGAATTTCTCAACTTAATCCGATTGAACCGGAAATCAGTAGAAACGTTCCCTAGGACCATTTATAGTCGTTATAGGCTATTTTTTTTAAATTTTTTAATTATTCACCAAAATCGAGATTTTTTCCATACAAAACGATAGAAATTTTTTCGATGAATTTCTCAACTTTTTCCGATTGAAACGGAAATCAGTAGAAACGTTCCCTAGGACCATTTATAATCGTTTTAGGCTATTTTTTCATTTTTTAATTATTCACCAAAATTGAGATTTTTTCCATACAAAACGATAGAAATTTTTTCGATGAATTTCTCAACTTTTTCCGATTGAACCGGAAATCAGTAGAAACGTTCCCTAGGACCATTTATAGTCGTTGTAGGCTATTTTTTTCATTTTTTAATTATTCACCAAAATCGAGATTTTTTCCATACAAAACGATAGAATTTTTTTCGTTGAATTTCTCAACTTTTTCCGATTGAACCGGAAATCAGTAGAAACGTTCCCTAGGACCATTTATAGTCGTTGTAGGCTATTTTTTTCATTTTTTAAGTATTCACCAAAATCGAGATTTTTTCCATACAAAACGATAGAAAATTTTTCGATGAATTTCTCAACTTTTTCCGATTGAACCGGAAATCAGTAGAAACGTTCCCTAGGACCATTTATAGTCGTTTTAGGCTATTTTTTTCATTTTTTAATTATTCACCAAAATCGACTTTTTTTCCATACAAAACGATAGAATTTTTTTCGATGAATTTCTCAACTTAATCCGATTGAACCGGAAATCAGTAGAAACGTTCCCTAGGACCATTTATAGTCGTTGTAGGCTATTTTTTTTTCATTTTTTAATTATTCACCAAAATCGAGATTTTTTCCATACAAAACGATAGAAATTTTTTCGATGAATTTCTCAACTTTTTCCGATTGAAACGGAAATCAGTAGAAACGTTCCCTAGGACCATTTATAATCGTTTTAGGCTATTTTTTTTTCATTTTTTAATTATTCACCAAAATCGACTTTTTTTACATACAAAACGATAGAATTTTTTTCGATGAATTTCTCAACTTTTTCCGATTGAACCGGAAATCAGTAGAGAAACCTTCCCTAGGACCATTTATAGTCGTTGTAGGCTATTTTTTTCATTTTTTAATTATTCACCAAAATTGAGATTTTTTCCATACAAAACGATAGAAATTTTTTCGATGAATTTCTCAACTTTTTCCGATTGAACCGGAAATCAGTAGAAACGTTCCCTAGGACCATTTATAGTCGTTGTAGGCTATTTTTTTCATTTTTTAATTATTCACCAAAATCGAGATTTTTTCCATACAAAACGATAGAAATTTTTTCGATGAATTTCTCAACTTTTTCCGATTGAACCGGAAATCAGTAGAAACGTTCCCTAGGACCATTTATAGTCGTTGTAGGCTATTTTTTTCATTTTTTAAGTATTCACCAAAATCGAGATTTTTTCCATACAAAACGATAGAAAATTTTTCGATGAATTTCTCAACTTTTTCCGATTGAACCGGAAATCAGTAGAAACGTTCCCTAGGACCATTTATAGTCGTTTTAGTCTATTTTTTTCATTTTTTAAGTATTCACCAAAATCGAGATTTTTTCCATACAAAACGATAGAAAATTTTTCGATGAATTTCTCAACTTTTTCCGATTGAACCGGAAATCAGTAGAAACGTTCCCTAGGACCATTTATAGTCGTTTTAGGCTATTTTTTCATTTTTTAATTATTCACCAAAATCGACTTTTTTTACATACAAAACGATAGAATTTTTTTCGATGAATTTCTCAACTTTTTCCGAGTGAACCGGAAATCAGTAGAAACCTTCCCTAGGACCATTTATAGTCGTTGTAGGCTATTTTTTTCATTTTTTAATTATTCATCAAAATTGAGATTTTTTCCATACAAAACGATAGAAATTTTTTCGATGAATTTCTCAACTTAATCCGATTGAACCGGAAATCAGTAGAAACGTTCCCTAGGACCATTTATAGTCGTTGTAGGCTATTTTTTTTATTTTTTAAGTATTCACCAAAATCGAGATTTTTTCCATACAAAACGATAGAAATTTTTTCGATGAATTTCTCAACTTTTTCCGATTGAACCGGAAATCAGTAGAAACGTTCCCTAGGACCATTTATAGTCGTTGTAGGCTATTTTTTTCATTTTTTAATTATTCACCAAAATCGAGATTTTTTCCATACAAAACGATAGAAATTTTTTCGATGAATTTCTCAACTTTTTCCGATTGAACCGGAAATCAGTAGAAACGTTCCCTAGGACCATTTATAGTCGTTGTAGGCTATTTTTTTCATTTTTTAAGTATTCACCAAAATCGAGATTTTTTCCATACAAACGATAGAAATTTTTTCGATGAATTTCTCAACTTTTTCCGATTGAACCGGAAATCAGTAGAAACGTTCCCTAGGACCATTTATAGTCGTTTTAGGCTATTTTTTTCATTTTTTAATTATTCACCAAAATCGACTTTTTTTCCATACAAAACGATAGAATTTTTTTCGATGAATTTCTCAACTTAATCCGATTGAACCGGAAATCAGTAGAAACGTTCCCTAGGACCATTTATAGTCGTTGTAGGCTATTTTTTTTCATTTTTTAATTATTCACCAAAATCGAGATTTTTTCCATACAAAACGATAGAAATTTTTTCGATGAATTTCTCAACTTTTTCCGATTGAAACGGAAATCAGTAGAAACGTTCCCTAGGACCATTTATAATCGTTTTACGCTATTTTTTTCATTTTTTAATTATTCACCAAAATCGACTTTTTTTACATACAAAACGATAGAATTTTTTTCGATGAATTTCTCAACTTTTTCCGATTGAACCGGAAATCAGTAGAAACGTTCCCTAGGACCATTTATAGTCGTTTTAGGCTATTTTTTTCATTTTTTAATTATTCACCAAAATCGAGATTTTTTCCATACAAACGATAGAAATTTTTTCGATGTATTTCTCAACTTTTTCCGATTGAACCGGAAATCAGTAGAAACGTTCCCTAGGACCATTTATAGTCGTTGTAGCCTATTTTTTTCATTTTTTAATTATTCACCAAAATCGAGATTTTTTCCATACAAAACGATAGAAATTTTTTCGATGAATTTCTCAACTTAATCCGATTGAACCGGAAATCAGTAGAAACGTTCCCTAGGACCATTTATAGTCGTTGTAGGCTATTTTTTTTCATTTTTTAATTATTCACCAAAATCGAGATTTTTTCCATACAAACGATAGAAATTTTTTCGATGTATTTCTCAACTTTTTCCGATTGAACCGGAAATCAGTAGAAACGTTCCCTAGGACCATTTATTGTCGTTTTAGGCTATTTTTTTCATTTTTTAATTATTCACCAAAATCGACTTTTTTTCCATACAAACGATAGAAATTTTTTCGATGAATTTCTCAACTTATTCTGATTGAACCGGAAATCAGTAGAAACGTTCCCTAGGACCATTTATAGTCGTTGTAGCCTATTTTTTTCATTTTTTAATTATTCACCAAAATCGACTTTTTTTCCATACAAAACGATAGAATTTTTTTCGATGAATTTCTCAACTTAATCCGATTGAACCGGAAATCAGTAGAAACGTTCCCTAGGACCATTTATAGTCGTTATAGGCTATTTTTTTTTAATTTTTTAATTATTCACCAAAATCGAGATTTTTTCCATACAAAACGATAGAAATTTTTTCGATGAATTTCTCAACTTTTTCCGATTGAAACGGAAATCAGTAGAAACGTTCCCTAGGACCATTTATAATCGTTTTAGGCTATTTTTTCATTTTTTAATTATTCACCAAAATTGAGATTTTTTCCATACAAAACGATAGAAATTTTTTCGATGAATTTCTCAACTTTTTCCGATTGAACCGGAAATCAGTAGAAACGTTCCCTAGGACCATTTATAGTCGTTGTAGGCTATTTTTTTCATTTTTTAATTATTCACCAAAATCGAGATTTTTTCCATACAAAACGATAGAATTTTTTTCGTTGAATTTCTCAACTTTTTCCGATTGAACCGGAAATCAGTAGAAACGTTCCCTAGGACCATTTATAGTCGTTGTAGGCTATTTTTTTCATTTTTTAAGTATTCACCAAAATCGAGATTTTTTCCATACAAAACGATAGAAAATTTTTCGATGAATTTCTCAACTTTTTCCGATTGAACCGGAAATCAGTAGAAACGTTCCCTAGGACCATTTATAGTCGTTTTAGGCTATTTTTTTCATTTTTTAATTATTCACCAAAATCGACTTTTTTTCCATACAAAACGATAGAAATTTTTTCGATGAATTTCTCAACTTTTTCCGATTGAAACGGAAATCAGTAGAAACGTTCCCTAGGACCATTTATAATCGTTTTAGGCTATTTTTTTTCATTTTTTAATTATTCACCAAAATCGACTTTTTTTACATACAAAACGATAGAATTTTTTTCGATGAATTTCTCAACTTTTTCCGATTGAACCGGAAATCAGTAGAGAAACCTTCCCTAGGACCATTTATAGTCGTTGTAGGCTATTTTTTTCATTTTTTAATTATTCACCAAAATTGAGATTTTTTCCATACAAAACGATAGAAATTTTTTCGATGAATTTCTCAACTTTTTCCGATTGAACCGGAAATCAGTAGAAACGTTCCCTAGGACCATTTATAGTCGTTGTAGGCTATTTTTTTCATTTTTTAATTATTCACCAAAATCGAGATTTTTTCCATACAAAACGATAGAAATTTTTTCGATGAATTTCTCAACTTTTTCCGATTGAACCGGAAATCAGTAGAAACGTTCCCTAGGACCATTTATAGTCGTTGTAGGCTATTTTTTTCATTTTTTAAGTATTCACCAAAATCGAGATTTTTTCCATACAAAACGATAGAAAATTTTTCGATGAATTTCTCAACTTTTTCCGATTGAACCGGAAATCAGTAGAAACGTTCCCTAGGACCATTTATAGTCGTTTTAGTCTATTTTTTTCATTTTTTAAGTATTCACCAAAATCGAGATTTTTTCCATACAAAACGATAGAAAATTTTTCGATGAATTTCTCAACATTTTCCGATTGAACCGGAAATCAGTAGAAACGTTCCCTAGGACCATTTATAGTCGTTTTAGGCTATTTTTTCATTTTTTAATTATTCACCAAAATCGACTTTTTTTACATACAAAACGATAGAATTTTTTTCGATGAATTTCTCAACTTTTTCCGAGTGAACCGGAAATCAGTAGAAACCTTCCCTAGGACCATTTATAGTCGTTGTAGGCTATTTTTTTCATTTTTTAATTATTCACCAAAATTGAGATTTTTTCCATACAAAACGATAGAAATTTTTTCGATGAATTTCTCAACTTAATCCGATTGAACCGGAAATCAGTAGAAACGTTCCCTAGGACCATTTATAGTCGTTGTAGGCTATTTTTTTTATTTTTTAAGTATTCACCAAAATCGAGATTTTTTCCATACAAAACGATAGAAATTTTTTCGATGAATTTCTCAACTTTTTCCGATTGAACCGGAAATCAGTAGAAACGTTCCCTAGGACCATTTATAGTCGTTGTAGGCTATTTTTTTCATTTTTTAAGTATTCACCAAAATCGAGATTTTTTCCATACAAAACGATAGAAAATTTTTCGATGAATTTCTCAACTTTTTCCGATTGAACCGGAAATCAGTAGAAACGTTCCCTAGGACCATTTATAGTCGTTGTAGGCTATTTTTTTTCATTTTTTAATTATTCACCAAAATCGAGATTTTTTCCATACAAACGATAGAAATTTTTTCGATGTATTTCTCAACTTTTTCCGATTGAACAGGAAATCAGTAGAAACGTTCCCTAGGACCATTTATATTCGTTTTAGGCTATTTTTTTCATTTTTTAATTATTCACCAAAATCGACTTTTTTTGCATACAAAACGATAGAATTTTTTTCGATGAATTTCTCAACTTTTTCCGATTGAACCGGAAATCAGTAGAAACGTTCCCTACGACCATTTATAGTCGTTGTAGCCTATTTTTTTCATTTTTTAATTATTCACCAAAATCGACTTTTTTTCCATACAAAACGATAGAATTTTTTTCGATGAATTTCTCAACTTAATCCGATTGAACCGGAAATCAGTAGAAACGTTCCCTAGGACCATTTATAGTCGTTGTAGGCTATTTTTTTTCATTTTTTAATTATTCACCAAAATCGAGATTTTTTCCATACAAAACGATAGAAATTTTTTCGATGAATTTCTCAACTTTTTCCGATTGAACCGGAAATCAGTAGAAACGTTCCCTAGGACCATTTATAGTCGTTGTAGGCAATTTTTTTCATTTTTTAAGTATTCACCAAAATCGAGATTTTTTCCATACAAAACGATAGAAAATTTTTCGATGAATTTCTCAACTTTTTCCGATTGAACCGGAAATCAGTAGAAACCTTCCCTAGGACCATTTATAGTCGTTTTAGGCTATTTTTTTCATTTTTTAATTATTCACCAAAATCGACTTTTTTTCCATACAAAACGATAGAAAATTTTTCGATGAATTTCTCAACTTTTTCCTATTGAACCGGAAATCAGTAGAAACGTTCCCTAGGACCATTTATAGTCGTTTTAGGCTATTTTTTTCATTTTTTAATTATTCACCAAAATCGAGATTTTTTCCATACAAACGATAGAAATTTTTTCGATGTATTTCTCAACTTTTTCCGATTGAACCGGAAATCAGTAGAAACGTTCCCTAGGACCATTTATAGTCGTTTTAGGCTATTTTTTTAATTTTTTAATTATTCACCAAAATCGACTTTTTTTCCATACAAACGATAGAAATTTTTTCGATGAATTTCTCAACTTATTCCGATTGAACCGGAAATCAGTAGAAACGTTCCCTAGGACCATTTATAGTCGTTGTAGGCTATTTTGTTCATTTTTTAATTATTCACCAAAATCGAGATTTTTTCCATACAAAACGATAGAAATTTTTTCGATGAATTTCTCAACTTTTTCCGATTGAAACGGAAATCAGTAGAAACGTTCCCTAGGACCATTTATAATCGTTTTACGCTATTTTTTTCATTTTTTAATTATTCACCAAAATCGACTTTTTTTACATACAAAACGATAGAATTTTTTTCGATGAATTTCTCAACTTTTTCCGATTGAACCGGAAATCAGTAGAAACGTTCCCTAGGACCATTTATAGTCGTTTTAGGCTATTTTTTTCATTTTTTAATTATTCACCAAAATCGAGATTTTTTCCATACAAAACGATAGAAATTTTTTCGATGAATTTCTCAACTTAATCCGATTGAACCGGAAATCAGTAGAAACGTTCCCTAGGACCATTTATAGTCGTTGTAGCCTATTTTTTTCATTTTTTAATTATTCACCAAAATCGACTTTTTTTCCATACAAAACTATAGAATTTTTTTCGATGAATTTCTCAACTTAATCCGATTGAACCGGAAATCAGTAGAAACGTTCCCTAGGACCATTTATAGTCGTTGTAGGCTATTTTTTTTCATTTTTTAATTATTCACCAAAATCGAGATTTTTTCCATACAAAACGATAGAAATTTTTTCGATGAATTTCTCAACTTTTTCCGATTGAAACGGAAATCAGTAGAAACATTCCCTAGGACCATTTATAATCGTTTTAGGCTATTTTTTTTCATTTTTTAATTATTCACCAAAATCGTCTTTTTTTACATACAAAAGATAGAATTTTTTTCGTTGAATGTCTCAACTTTTTCCGATTGAACCGGAAATCAGTAGAAACCTTCCCTAGGACCATTTATAGTCGTTGTAGGCTATTTTTTTCATTTTTTAATTATTCACCAAAATTGAGATTTTTTCCATACAAAACGATAGAAATTTTTTCGATGAATTTCTCAACTTTTTCCGATTGAACCGGAAATCAGTAGAAACGTTCCCTAGGACCATTTATAGTCGTTGTAGGCTATTTTTTTCATTTTTTAATTATTCACCAAAATTGAGATTTTTTCCATACAAACGATAGAAATTTTTTCGATGTATTTCTCAACTTTTTCCGATTGAACCGGAAATCAGTAGAAACGTTCCCTAGGACCATTTATAGTCGTTTTAGGCTATTTTTTTCATTTTTTAATTATTCACCAAAATCGACTTTTTTTCCATACAAACGATAGAAATTTTTTCGATGAATTTCTCAACTTATTCCGATTGAACCGGAAATCAGTAGAAACGTTCCCTAGGACCATTTATAGTCGTTTTAGGCTATTTTTTTTCATTTTTTAATTATTCACAAAAATCGACTTTTTTTCCATACAAAACGATAGAATTTTATTCGATAAATTTCTCAACTTCTTCCGATTGAACCGGAAATGAGTAGAAACGTTCCCTAGGACCATTTATAGTCGTTTTAGGCTATTTTTTTCATTTTTTAATTATTCACCAAAATCGACTTTTTTTCCATACAAAACGATAGAAAATTTTTCGATGAATTTCTCAACTTTTTCCTATTGAACCGGAAATCAGTAGAAACGTTCCCTAGGACCATTTATAGTCGTTTTAGGCTATTTTTTTCATTTTTTAATTATTCACCAAAATCGAGATTTTTTCCATACAAACGATAGAAATTTTTTCGATGTATTTCTCAACTTTTTCCGATTGAACCGGAAATCAGTAGAAACGTTCCCTAGGACCATTTATAGTCGTTTTAGGCTATTTTTTCATTTTTTAATTATTCACCAAAATCGACTTTTTTTCCATACAAACGATAGAAATTTTTTCGATGAATTTCTCAACTTATTCTGATTGAACCGGAAATCAGTAGAAACGTTCCCTAGGACCATTTATAGTCGTTGTAGGCTATTTTTTTCATTTTTTAATTATTCACCAAAATCGAGATTTTTTCCATACAAAACGATAGAAATTTTTTCGATGAATTTCTCAACTTATTCTGATTGAACCGGAAATCAGTAGAAACGTTCCCTAGGACCATTTATAGTCGTTGTAGGCTATTTTTTTCATTTTTTAATTATTCACCAAAATCGAGATTTTTTCCATACAAAACGATAGAAATTTTTTCGATGAATTTCTCAACTTTTTCCGATTGAACCGGAAATCAGTAGAAACGTTCCCTAGGACCATTTATAGTCGTTTTAGGCTATTTTTTTCATTTTTTAATTATTCACCAAAATCGACTTTTTTTCCATACAAAACGATAGAATTTTTTTCGATGAATTTCTCAACTTAATCCGATTGAACCGGAAATCAGTAGAAACGTACCCTAGGACCATTTATAATCGTTTTACGCTATTTTTTTCATTTTTTAATTATTCACCAAAATCGACTTTTTTTACATACAAAACGATAGAATTTTTTTCGATGAATTTCTCAACTTTTTCCGATTGAACCGGAAATCAGTAGAAACCTTCCCTAGGACCATTTATAGTCGTTTTAGGCTATTTTTTTCATTTTTTAATTATTCACCAAAATCGAATTTTTTTCCATACAAAACGATAGAAAATTTTTCGATGAATTTCTCAACTTTTTCCTATTGAACCGGAAATCAGTAGAAACGTTCCCTAGGACCATTTATAGTCGTTTTAGGCTATTTTTTTCATTTTTTAATTATTCACCAAAATCGAGATTTTTTCCATACAAACGATAGAAATTTCTTCGATGTATTTCTCAACTTTTTCCGATTGAACCGGAAATCAGTAGAAACGTTCCCTAGGACCATTTATAGTCGTTTTAGGCTATTTTTTTCATTTTTTAATTATTCACCAAAATCGACTTTTTTTCCATACAAACGATAGAAATTTTTTCGATGAATTTCTCAACTTATTCCGATTGAACCGGAAATCAGTAGAAACGTTCCCTAGGACCATTTATAGTCGTTGTAGGCTATTTTGTTCATTTTTTAATTATTCACCAAAATCGAGATTTTTTCCATACAAAACGATAGAAATTTTTTCGATGAATTTTTCAACTTTTTCCGATTGAACCGAAAATCAGTAGAAACGTTCCCTAGGACCATTTATAGTCGTTTTAGGCTATTTTTTTTCATTTTTTAATTATTCACCAAAATCGACTTTTTTTCCATACAAAACGATAGAATTTTATTCGATAAATTTCTCAACTTCTTCCGATTGAACCGGAAATGAGTAGAAACGTTCCCTAGGACCATTTATAGTCGTTTTAGGCTATTTTTTTCATTTTTTAATTATTCACCAAAATCGACTTTTTTTCCATACAAAACGATAGAAAATTTTTCGATGAATTTCTCATCTTTTTCCTATTGAACCGGAAATCAGTAGAAACGTTCCCTAGGACCATTTATAGTCGTTTTAGGCTATTTTTTTCATTTTTTAATTATTCACCAAAATCGAGATTTTTTCCATACAAACGATAGAAATTTTTTCGATGTATTTCTCAACTTTTTCCGATTGAACCGGAAATCAGTAGAAACGTTCCCTAGGACCATTTATATTCGTTTTAGGCTATTTTTTCATTTTTTAATTATTCACCAAAATCGACTTTTTTTCCATACAAACGATAGAAATTTTTTCGATGAATTTCTCAACTTATTCTGATTGAACCGGAAATCAGTAGAAACGTTCCCTAGGACCATTTATAGTCGTTGTAGGCTATTTTTTTCATTTTTTAATTATTCACCAAAATCGAGATTTTTTCCATACAAAACGATAGAAATTTTTTCGATGAATTTTTCAACTTTTTCCGATTGAACCGGAAATCAGTAGAAACGTTCCCTAGGACCATTTATAGTCGTTTTAGGCTATTTTTTTCATTTTTTAATTATTCACCAAAATCGACTTTTTTTCCATACAAAACGATAGAATTTTTTTCGATGAATTTCTCAACTTAATCCGATTGAACCGGAAATCAGTAGAAACGTTCCCTAGGACCATTTATAGTCGTTGTAGGCTATTTTTTTTCATTTTTTAATATTCACCAAAATCGAGATTTTTTCCATACAAAACGATAGAAATTTTATTCGATAAATTTCTCAACTTCTTCCGATTGAACCGGAAATGAGTAGAAACGTTCCCTAGGACCATTTATAGTCGTTTTAGGCTATTTTTTTCATTTTTTAATTATTCACCAAAATCGAATTTTTTTCCATACAAAACGATAGAAAATTTTTCGATGAATTTCTCAACTTTTTCCTATTGAACCGGAAATCAGTAGAAACGTTCCCTAGGACCATTTATAGTCGTTTTAGGCTATTTTTTTCATTTTTTAATTATTCACCAAAATCGAGATTTTTTCCATACAAACGATAGAAATTTTTTCGATGTATTTCTCAACTTTTTCCGATTGAACCGGAAATCAGTAGAAACGTTCCCTAGGACCATTTATAGTCGTTTTAGGCTATTTTTTTCATTTTTTAATTATTCACCAAAATCGACTTTTTTTCCATACAAACGATAGAAATTTTTTCGATGAATTTCTCAACTTATTCCGATTGAACCGGAAATCAGTAGAAACGTTCCCTAGGACCATTTATAGTCGTTGTAGGCTATTTTGTTCATTTTTTAATTATTCACCAAAATCGAGATTTTTTCCATACAAAACGATAGAAATTTTTTCGATGAATTTTTCAACTTTTTCCGATTGAACCGAAAATCAGTAGAAACGTTCCCTAGGACCATTTATAGTCGTTTTAGGCTATTTTTTTTCATTTTTTAATTATTCACCAAAATCGACTTTTTTTCCATACAAAACGATAGAATTTTATTCGATAAATTTCTCAACTTCTTCCGATTGAACCGGAAATGAGTAGAAACGTTCCCTAGGACCATTTATAGTCGTTTTAGGCTATTTTTTTCATTTTTTAATTATTCACCAAAATCGACTTTTTTTCCATACAAAACGATAGAAAATTTTTCGATGAATTTCTCATCTTTTTCCTATTGAACCGGAAATCAGTAGAAACGTTCCCTAGGACCATTTATAGTCGTTTTAGGCTATTTTTTTCATTTTTTAATTATTCACCAAAATCGAGATTTTTTCCATACAAACGATAGAAATTTTTTCGATGTATTTCTCAACTTTTTCCGATTGAACCGGAAATCAGTAGAAACGTTCCCTAGGACCATTTATATTCGTTTTAGGCTATTTTTTCATTTTTTAATTATTCACCAAAATCGACTTTTTTTCCATACAAACGATAGAAATTTTTTCGATGAATTTCTCAACTTATTCTGATTGAACCGGAAATCAGTAGAAACGTTCCCTAGGACCATTTATAGTCGTTGTAGGCTATTTTTTTCATTTTTTAATTATTCACCAAAATCGAGATTTTTTCCATACAAAACGATAGAAATTTTTTCGATGAATTTTTCAACTTTTTCCGATTGAACCGGAAATCAGTAGAAACGTTCCCTAGGACCATTTATAGTCGTTTTAGGCTATTTTTTTCATTTTTTAATTATTCACCAAAATCGACTTTTTTTCCATACAAAACGATAGAATTTTTTTCGATGAATTTCTCAACTTAATCCGATTGAACCGGAAATCAGTAGAAACGTTCCCTAGGACCATTTATAGTCGTTGTAGGCTATTTTTTTTCATTTTTTAATATTCACCAAAATCGAATTTTTTTCCATACAAAACGATAGAAAATTTTTCGATGAATTTCTCAACTTTTTCCTATTGAACCGGAAATCAGTAGAAACGTTCCCTAGGACCATTTATAGTCGTTTTAGGCTATTTTTTTCATTTTTTAATTATTCACCAAAATCGAATTTTTTTCCATACAAAACGATAGAAAATTTTTCGATGAATTTCTCAACTTTTTCCTATTGAACCGGAAATCAGTAGAAACGTTCCCTAGGACCATTTATAGTCGTTTTAGGCTATTTTTTTCATTTTTTAATTATTCACCAAAATCGAGATTTTTTCCATACAAACGATAGAAATTTTTTCGATGTATTTCTCAACTTTTTCCGATTGAACCGGAAATCAGTAGAAACGTTCCCTAGGACCATTTATAGTCGTTTTAGGCTATTTTTTTCATTTTTTAATTATTCACCAAAATCGACTTTTTTTCCATACAAACGATAGAAATTTTTTCGATGAATTTCTCAACTTATTCCGATTGAACCGGAAATCAGTAGAAACGTTCCCTAGGACCATTTATAGTCGTTGTAGGCTATTTTGTTCATTTTTTAATTATTCACCAAAATCGAGATTTTTTCCATACAAAACGATAGAAATTTTTTCGATGAATTTTTCAACTTTTTCCGATTGAACCGAAAATCAGTAGAAACGTTCCCTAGGACCATTTATAGTCGTTGTAGGCTATTTTTTTTCATTTTTTAATATTCACCAAAATCGAGATTTTTTCCATACAAAACGATAGAAATTTTTTCGATGAATTTCTCAACTTTTTCCGATTGAAACGGAAATCAGTAGAAACGTTCCCTAGGACCATTTATAATCGTTTTACGCTATTTTTTTCATTTTTTAATTATTCACCAAAATCGACTTTTTTTACATACAAAACGATAGAATTTTTTTCGATGAATTTCTCAACTTTTTCCGATTGAACCGGAAATCAGTAGAAACCTTCCCTAGGACCATTTATAGTCGTTTTAGGCTATTTTTTTCATTTTTTAATTATTCACCAAAATCGAATTTTTTTCCATACAAAACGATAGAAAATTTTTCGATGAATTTCTCAACTTTTTCCTATTGAACCGGAAATCAGTAGAAACGTTCCCTAGGACCATTTATAGTCGTTTTAGGCTATTTTTTTCATTTTTTAATTATTCACCAAAATCGAGATTTTTTCCATACAAACGATAGAAATTTTTTCGATGTATTTCTCAACTTTTTCCGATTGAACCGGAAATCAGTAGAAACGTTCCCTAGGACCATTTATAGTCGTTTTAGGCTAACGTTTTGGAAGAAGGTATATACCTTTGAAAATTTTTTTTTTTTTTTGGAAGAAGGTATGTACCTTTGAAAATTTTATTTTATTTTTGGAAGAAGGTATATACCTTTGAAATTTTTTTTATTTTTTTGGAAGAAGGTATATACCTTTGAAATTTTTTATTTTTTTTGGAAGAAGGTATATACCGTCGTTGCGGCCCTTGGCGCCGTCGCGGTCCTACCGGCGCCGGCGCGGTCCTATTGGCGCCGCCGCCGTCCTCTTGGCGCCGTCGTCGCGGTCTCATTGACGCCGTCGCTACCGTTGTTGCGGCTCTTGGCGCCGTCGCGGTCCTATCGGCGCTGTCGCGTTCTTATTGGCGCCGCCACCGCCGTCCTGTTGGCGCCGTCGTCGACGGTGACAGCGCCAAAAGGACTGCGACAGCCGCGACGACGGCGCCTATACCAGCGCGACGGCGCCAAATAGGCCCTCCGTCGCGACGCCCTCCGTCGCGACGCCCTCCGTCGCGACGCCCTCCGTCGCGACGCCCTCCGTCGCGACACCCTCCGTCGCGACGCCCTCCGTCGCGACGCCCTCCGTCGCGACGCCCTCCGTCGCGACGCCCTCCGTCGCGACGCCCTCCGTCGCGACGCCCTCCGTCGCGACGCCCTCCGTCGCGACGCCCTCCGTCGCGACGCCCTCCGTCGCGACGCCCTCCGTCGCGACGCCCTCCGTCGCGACGCCCTCCGTCGCGACGCCCTCCATCGCGACGCCCTCCGTCGCGACGCCCTCCATCGCGACGCCCTCCGTCGCGACGCCCTCCGTCGCGACGCCCTCCGTCGCGACGCCCTCCGTCGCGACGCCCTCCGTCGCGACGCCCTCCGTCGCGACGCCCTCCGTCGCGACGCCCTCCGTCGCGACGCCCTCCGTCGCGACGCCCTCCGTCGCGACGCCCTCCGTCGCGACGCCCCCCGTCGCGACGCCCTCCGTCGCCACGCCCTCCGTCGCCACGCCCTCCGTCGCCACGCCCTCCGTCGCCACGCCCTCCGTCGCCACGCCCTCCGTCGCCACGCCCTCCGTCGCGACGCCCTCCGTCGCGACGCCCTCCGCCGCGACGCCCTCCGTCGCGACGCCCTCCGTCGCGACGCCCTCCGCCGCGACGCCCTCCGTCGCGACGCCCTCCGTCGCGACGCCCTCCGTCGCGACGCCCTCCGTCGCGACGCCCTCCGTCGCGACGCCCTCCGTCGCGACGCCCTCCGCCGCGACGCCCTCCGTCGCGACGCCCTCCGTCGCGACGCCCTCCGCCGCGACGCCCTCCGTCGCGACGCCCTCCGCCGCGACGCCCTCCGTCGCGACGCCCTCCGTCGCGACGCCCTCCGTCGCGACGCCCTCCGTCGCGACGCCCTCCGTCGCGACGCCCTCCGTCGCGACGCCCTCCGTCGCGACGCCCTCCGCCGCGACGCCCTCCGTCGCGACGCCCTCCGCCGCGACGCCCTCCGTCGCGACGCCCTCCGTCGCGACGCCCTCCGTCGCGACGCCCTCCGTCGCGACGCCCTCCGTCGCGACGCCCTCCGTCGCGACGCCCTCCGTCGCGACGCCCTCCGCCGCGACGCCCTCCGTCGCGACGCCCTCCGCCGCGACGCCCTCCGTCGGTCCTCTTGCGCCGTCGTCGCGGTCTCCTCGGTGCCGTCGCCGCCATCGTTGTGGCTCTCGGCGCCGTCGCGGTCCTATCGGCACCGTCGTGGTCCTATCGGCGCCGTCGCGGTCCTATCGGCGCCGTCGCGGTCTTATCGGCGCCGTCGCGGTGCTATCGGCGCCGTCGCGGTCCTATAGCGCCGCCGTCGCCGTCCTATTGGCGCCGTCGACGGCGGTGACGGCGCCAAGAGGGCTGCGACAGCCGCAACGACGGCGCCCATAGGACCGCGACGCCCCCCTTCGCGACGCCCCCCGTCGCGATCCTCTTGCGACGTCATTGCGGTCCTCTTGCGCCCTCGTCGTGGTCTTCTTGCGCCGTCGTCGTGGTCCTCTTGCGCCGTCGTCAGGTCAGGTCAGGTCAGGTCAGGTCAGGTCAGGTCAGGTCAGGTCAGGTCAGGTCAGGTCAGGTCAGGTCAGGTCAGGTCAGGTCAGGTCAGGTCAGGTCAGGTCAGGTCAGGTCAGGTCAGGTCAGGTCAGGTCAGGTCAGGTCAGGTCAGGTCAGGTCAGGTCAGGTCAGGTCAGGTCAGGTCAGGTCAGGTCAGGTCAGGTCAGGTCAGGTCAGGTCAGGTCAGGTCAGGTCAGGTCAGGTCAGGTCAGGTCAGGTCAGGTCAGGTCAGGTCAGGTCAGGTCAGGTCAGGTCAGGTCAGGTCAGGTCAGGTCAGGTCAGGTCAGGTCAGGTCAGGTCAGGTCAGGTCAGGTCAGGTCAGGTCAGGTCAGGTCAGGTCAGGTCAGGTCAGGTCAGGTCAGGTCAGGTCAGGTCAGGTCAGGTCAGGTCAGGTCAGGTCAGGTCAGGTCAGGTCAGGTCAGGTCAGGTCAGGTCAGGTCAGGTCAGGTCAGGTCAGGTCAGGTCAGGTCAGGTCAGGTCAGGTCAGGTCAGGTCAGGTCAGGTCAGGTCAGGTCAGGTCAGGTCAGGTCAGGTCAGGTCAGGTCAGGTCAGGTCAGGTCAGGTCAGGTCAGGTCAGGTCAGGTCAGGTCAGGTCAGGTCAGGTCAGGTCAGGTCAGGTCAGGTCAGGTCAGGTCAGGTCAGGTCAGGTCAGGTCAGGTCAGGTCAGGTCAGGTCAGGTCAGGTCAGGTCAGGTCAGGTCAGGTCAGGTCAGGTCAGGTCAGGTCAGGTCAGGTCAGGTCAGGTCAGGTCAGGTCAGGTCAGGTCAGGTCAGGTCAGGTCAGGTCAGGTCAGGTCAGGTCAGGTCAGGTCAGGTCAGGTCAGGTCAGGTCAGGTCAGGTCAGGTCAGGTCAGGTCAGGTCAGGTCAGGTCAGGTCAGGTCAGGTCAGGTCAGGTCAGGTCAGGTCAGGTCAGGTCAGGTCAGGTCAGGTCAGGTCAGGTCAGGTCAGGTCAGGTCAGGTCAGGTCAGGTCAGGTCAGGTCAGGTCAGGTCAGGTCAGGTCAGGTCAGGTCAGGTCAGGTCAGGTCAGGTCAGGTCAGGTCAGGTCAGGTCAGGTCAGGTCAGGTCAGGTCAGGTCAGGTCAGGTCAGGTCAGGTCAGGTCAGGTCAGGTCAGGTCAGGTCAGGTCAGGTCAGGTCAGGTCAGGTCAGGTCAGGTCAGGTCAGGTCAGGTCAGGTCAGGTCAGGTCAGGTCAGGTCAGGTCAGGTCAGGTCAGGTCAGGTCAGGTCAGGTCAGGTCAGGTCAGGTCAGGTCAGGTCAGGTCAGGTCAGGTCAGGTCAGGTCAGGTCAGGTCAGGTCAGGTCAGGTCAGGTCAGGTCAGGTCAGGTCAGGTCAGGTCAGGTCAGGTCAGGTCAGGTCAGGTCAGGTCAGGTCAGGTCAGGTCAGGTCAGGTCAGGTCAGGTCAGGTCAGGTCAGGTCAGGTCAGGTCAGGTCAGGTCAGGTCAGGTCAGGTCAGGTCAGGTCAGGTCAGGTCAGGTCAGGTCAGGTCAGGTCAGGTCAGGTCAGGTCAGGTCAGGTCAGGTCAGGTCAGGTCAGGTCAGGTCAGGTCAGGTCAGGTCAGGTCAGGTCAGGTCAGGTCAGGTCAGGTCAGGTCAGGTCAGGTCAGGTCAGGTCAGGTCAGGTCAGGTCAGGTCAGGTCAGGTCAGGTCAGGTCAGGTCAGGTCAGGTCAGGTCAGGTCAGGTCAGGTCAGGTCAGGTCAGGTCAGGTCAGGTCAGGTCAGGTCAGGTCAGGTCAGGTCAGGTCAGGTCAGGTCAGGTCAGGTCAGGTCAGGTCAGGTCAGGTCAGGTCAGGTCAGGTCAGGTCAGGTCAGGTCAGGTCAGGTCAGGTCAGGTCAGGTCAGGTCAGGTCAGGTCAGGTCAGGTCAGGTCAGGTCAGGTCAGGTCAGGTCAGGTCAGGTCAGGTCAGGTCAGGTCAGGTCAGGTCAGGTCAGGTCAGGTCAGGTCAGGTCAGGTCAGGTCAGGTCAGGTCAGGTCAGGTCAGGTCAGGTCAGGTCAGGTCAGGTCAGGTCAGGTCAGGTCAGGTCAGGTCAGGTCAGGTCAGGTCAGGTCAGGTCAGGTCAGGTCAGGTCAGGTCAGGTCAGGTCAGGTCAGGTCAGGTCAGGTCAGGTCAGGTCAGGTCAGGTCAGGTCAGGTCAGGTCAGGTCAGGTCAGGTCAGGTCAGGTCAGGTCAGGTCAGGTCAGGTCAGGTCAGGTCAGGTCAGGTCAGGTCAGGTCAGGTCAGGTCAGGTCAGGTCAGGTCAGGTCAGGTCAGGTCAGGTCAGGTCAGGTCAGGTCAGGTCAGGTCAGGTCAGGTCAGGTCAGGTCAGGTCAGGTCAGGTCAGGTCAGGTCAGGTCAGGTCAGGTCAGGTCAGGTCAGGTCAGGTCAGGTCAGGTCAGGTCAGGTCAGGTCAGGTCAGGTCAGGTCAGGTCAGGTCAGGTCAGGTCAGGTCAGGTCAGGTCAGGTCAGGTCAGGTCAGGTCAGGTCAGGTCAGGTCAGGTCAGGTCAGGTCAGGTCAGGTCAGGTCAGGTCAGGTCAGGTCAGGTCAGGTCAGGTCAGGTCAGGTCAGGTCAGGTCAGGTCAGGTCAGGTCAGGTCAGGTCAGGTCAGGTCAGGTCAGGTCAGGTCAGGTCAGGTCAGGTCAGGTCAGGTCAGGTCAGGTCAGGTCAGGTCAGGTCAGGTCAGGTCAGGTCAGGTCAGGTCAGGTCAGGTCAGGTCAGGTCAGGTCAGGTCAGGTCAGGTCAGGTCAGGTCAGGTCAGGTCAGGTCAGGTCAGGTCAGGTCAGGTCAGGTCAGGTCAGGTCAGGTCAGGTCAGGTCAGGTCAGGTCAGGTCAGGTCAGGTCAGGTCAGGTCAGGTCAGGTCAGGTCAGGTCAGGTCAGGTCAGGTCAGGTCAGGTCAGGTCAGGTCAGGTCAGGTCAGGTCAGGTCAGGTCAGGTCAGGTCAGGTCAGGTCAGGTCAGGTCAGGTCAGGTCAGGTCAGGTCAGGTCAGGTCAGGTCAGGTCAGGTCAGGTCAGGTCAGGTCAGGTCAGGTCAGGTCAGGTCAGGTCAGGTCAGGTCAGGTCAGGTCAGGTCAGGTCAGGTCAGGTCAGGTCAGGTCAGGTCAGGTCAGGTCAGGTCAGGTCAGGTCAGGTCAGGTCAGGTCAGGTCAGGTCAGGTCAGGTCAGGTCAGGTCAGGTCAGGTCAGGTCAGGTCAGGTCAGGTCAGGTCAGGTCAGGTCAGGTCAGGTCAGGTCAGGTCAGGTCAGGTCAGGTCAGGTCAGGTCAGGTCAGGTCAGGTCAGGTCAGGTCAGGTCAGGTCAGGTCAGGTCAGGTCAGGTCAGGTCAGGTCAGGTCAGGTCAGGTCAGGTCAGGTCAGGTCAGGTCAGGTCAGGTCAGGTCAGGTCAGGTCAGGTCAGGTCAGGTCAGGTCAGGTCAGGTCAGGTCAGGTCAGGTCAGGTCAGGTCAGGTCAGGTCAGGTCAGGTCAGGTCAGGTCAGGTCAGGTCAGGTCAGGTCAGGTCAGGTCAGGTCAGGTCAGGTCAGGTCAGGTCAGGTCAGGTCAGGTCAGGTCAGGTCAGGTCAGGTCAGGTCAGGTCAGGTCAGGTCAGGTCAGGTCAGGTCAGGTCAGGTCAGGTCAGGTCAGGTCAGGTCAGGTCAGGTCAGGTCAGGTCAGGTCAGGTCAGGTCAGGTCAGGTCAGGTCAGGTCAGGTCAGGTCAGGTCAGGTCAGGTCAGGTCAGGTCAGGTCAGGTCAGGTCAGGTCAGGTCAGGTCAGGTCAGGTCAGGTCAGGTCAGGTCAGGTCAGGTCAGGTCAGGTCAGGTCAGGTCAGGTCAGGTCAGGTCAGGTCAGGTCAGGTCAGGTCAGGTCAGGTCAGGTCAGGTCAGGTCAGGTCAGGTCAGGTCAGGTCAGGTCAGGTCAGGTCAGGTCAGGTCAGGTCAGGTCAGGTCAGGTCAGGTCAGGTCAGGTCAGGTCAGGTCAGGTCAGGTCAGGTCAGGTCAGGTCAGGTCAGGTCAGGTCAGGTCAGGTCAGGTCAGGTCAGGTCAGGTCAGGTCAGGTCAGGTCAGGTCAGGTCAGGTCAGGTCAGGTCAGGTCAGGTCAGGTCAGGTCAGGTCAGGTCAGGTCAGGTCAGGTCAGGTCAGGTCAGGTCAGGTCAGGTCAGGTCAGGTCAGGTCAGGTCAGGTCAGGTCAGGTCAGGTCAGGTCAGGTCAGGTCAGGTCAGGTCAGGTCAGGTCAGGTCAGGTCAGGTCAGGTCAGGTCAGGTCAGGTCAGGTCAGGTCAGGTCAGGTCAGGTCAGGTCAGGTCAGGTCAGGTCAGGTCAGGTCAGGTCAGGTCAGGTCAGGTCAGGTCAGGTCAGGTCAGGTCAGGTCAGGTCAGGTCAGGTCAGGTCAGGTCAGGTCAGGTCAGGTCAGGTCAGGTCAGGTCAGGTCAGGTCAGGTCAGGTCAGGTCAGGTCAGGTCAGGTCAGGTCAGGTCAGGTCAGGTCAGGTCAGGTCAGGTCAGGTCAGGTCAGGTCAGGTCAGGTCAGGTCAGGTCAGGTCAGGTCAGGTCAGGTCAGGTCAGGTCAGGTCAGGTCAGGTCAGGTCAGGTCAGGTCAGGTCAGGTCAGGTCAGGTCAGGTCAGGTCAGGTCAGGTCAGGTCAGGTCAGGTCAGGTCAGGTCAGGTCAGGTCAGGTCAGGTCAGGTCAGGTCAGGTCAGGTCAGGTCAGGTCAGGTCAGGTCAGGTCAGGTCAGGTCAGGTCAGGTCAGGTCAGGTCAGGTCAGGTCAGGTCAGGTCAGGTCAGGTCAGGTCAGGTCAGGTCAGGTCAGGTCAGGTCAGGTCAGGTCAGGTCAGGTCAGGTCAGGTCAGGTCAGGTCAGGTCAGGTCAGGTCAGGTCAGGTCAGGTCAGGTCAGGTCAGGTCAGGTCAGGTCAGGTCAGGTCAGGTCAGGTCAGGTCAGGTCAGGTCAGGTCAGGTCAGGTCAGGTCAGGTCAGGTCAGGTCAGGTCAGGTCAGGTCAGGTCAGGTCAGGTCAGGTCAGGTCAGGTCAGGTCAGGTCAGGTCAGGTCAGGTCAGGTCAGGTCAGGTCAGGTCAGGTCAGGTCAGGTCAGGTCAGGTCAGGTCAGGTCAGGTCAGGTCAGGTCAGGTCAGGTCAGGTCAGGTCAGGTCAGGTCAGGTCAGGTCAGGTCAGGTCAGGTCAGGTCAGGTCAGGTCAGGTCAGGTCAGGTCAGGTCAGGTCAGGTCAGGTCAGGTCAGGTCAGGTCAGGTCAGGTCAGGTCAGGTCAGGTCAGGTCAGGTCAGGTCAGGTCAGGTCAGGTCAGGTCAGGTCAGGTCAGGTCAGGTCAGGTCAGGTCAGGTCAGGTCAGGTCAGGTCAGGTCAGGTCAGGTCAGGTCAGGTCAGGTCAGGTCAGGTCAGGTCAGGTCAGGTCAGGTCAGGTCAGGTCAGGTCAGGTCAGGTCAGGTCAGGTCAGGTCAGGTCAGGTCAGGTCAGGTCAGGTCAGGTCAGGTCAGGTCAGGTCAGGTCAGGTCAGGTCAGGTCAGGTCAGGTCAGGTCAGGTCAGGTCAGGTCAGGTCAGGTCAGGTCAGGTCAGGTCAGGTCAGGTCAGGTCAGGTCAGGTCAGGTCAGGTCAGGTCAGGTCAGGTCAGGTCAGGTCAGGTCAGGTCAGGTCAGGTCAGGTCAGGTCAGGTCAGGTCAGGTCAGGTCAGGTCAGGTCAGGTCAGGTCAGGTCAGGTCAGGTCAGGTCAGGTCAGGTCAGGTCAGGTCAGGTCAGGTCAGGTCAGGTCAGGTCAGGTCAGGTCAGGTCAGGTCAGGTCAGGTCAGGTCAGGTCAGGTCAGGTCAGGTCAGGTCAGGTCAGGTCAGGTCAGGTCAGGTCAGGTCAGGTCAGGTCAGGTCAGGTCAGGTCAGGTCAGGTCAGGTCAGGTCAGGTCAGGTCAGGTCAGGTCAGGTCAGGTCAGGTCAGGTCAGGTCAGGTCAGGTCAGGTCAGGTCAGGTCAGGTCAGGTCAGGTCAGGTCAGGTCAGGTCAGGTCAGGTCAGGTCAGGTCAGGTCAGGTCAGGTCAGGTCAGGTCAGGTCAGGTCAGGTCAGGTCAGGTCAGGTCAGGTCAGGTCAGGTCAGGTCAGGTCAGGTCAGGTCAGGTCAGGTCAGGTCAGGTCAGGTCAGGTCAGGTCAGGTCAGGTCAGGTCAGGTCAGGTCAGGTCAGGTCAGGTCAGGTCAGGTCAGGTCAGGTCAGGTCAGGTCAGGTCAGGTCAGGTCAGGTCAGGTCAGGTCAGGTCAGGTCAGGTCAGGTCAGGTCAGGTCAGGTCAGGTCAGGTCAGGTCAGGTCAGGTCAGGTCAGGTCAGGTCAGGTCAGGTCAGGTCAGGTCAGGTCAGGTCAGGTCAGGTCAGGTCAGGTCAGGTCAGGTCAGGTCAGGTCAGGTCAGGTCAGGTCAGGTCAGGTCAGGTCAGGTCAGGTCAGGTCAGGTCAGGTCAGGTCAGGTCAGGTCAGGTCAGGTCAGGTCAGGTCAGGTCAGGTCAGGTCAGGTCAGGTCAGGTCAGGTCAGGTCAGGTCAGGTCAGGTCAGGTCAGGTCAGGTCAGGTCAGGTCAGGTCAGGTCAGGTCAGGTCAGGTCAGGTCAGGTCAGGTCAGGTCAGGTCAGGTCAGGTCAGGTCAGGTCAGGTCAGGTCAGGTCAGGTCAGGTCAGGTCAGGTCAGGTCAGGTCAGGTCAGGTCAGGTCAGGTCAGGTCAGGTCAGGTCAGGTCAGGTCAGGTCAGGTCAGGTCAGGTCAGGTCAGGTCAGGTCAGGTCAGGTCAGGTCAGGTCAGGTCAGGTCAGGTCAGGTCAGGTCAGGTCAGGTCAGGTCAGGTCAGGTCAGGTCAGGTCAGGTCAGGTCAGGTCAGGTCAGGTCAGGTCAGGTCAGGTCAGGTCAGGTCAGGTCAGGTCAGGTCAGGTCAGGTCAGGTCAGGTCAGGTCAGGTCAGGTCAGGTCAGGTCAGGTCAGGTCAGGTCAGGTCAGGTCAGGTCAGGTCAGGTCAGGTCAGGTCAGGTCAGGTCAGGTCAGGTCAGGTCAGGTCAGGTCAGGTCAGGTCAGGTCAGGTCAGGTCAGGTCAGGTCAGGTCAGGTCAGGTCAGGTCAGGTCAGGTCAGGTCAGGTCAGGTCAGGTCAGGTCAGGTCAGGTCAGGTCAGGTCAGGTCAGGTCAGGTCAGGTCAGGTCAGGTCAGGTCAGGTCAGGTCAGGTCAGGTCAGGTCAGGTCAGGTCAGGTCAGGTCAGGTCAGGTCAGGTCAGGTCAGGTCAGGTCAGGTCAGGTCAGGTCAGGTCAGGTCAGGTCAGGTCAGGTCAGGTCAGGTCAGGTCAGGTCAGGTCAGGTCAGGTCAGGTCAGGTCAGGTCAGGTCAGGTCAGGTCAGGTCAGGTCAGGTCAGGTCAGGTCAGGTCAGGTCAGGTCAGGTCAGGTCAGGTCAGGTCAGGTCAGGTCAGGTCAGGTCAGGTCAGGTCAGGTCAGGTCAGGTCAGGTCAGGTCAGGTCAGGTCAGGTCAGGTCAGGTCAGGTCAGGTCAGGTCAGGTCAGGTCAGGTCAGGTCAGGTCAGGTCAGGTCAGGTCAGGTCAGGTCAGGTCAGGTCAGGTCAGGTCAGGTCAGGTCAGGTCAGGTCAGGTCAGGTCAGGTCAGGTCAGGTCAGGTCAGGTCAGGTCAGGTCAGGTCAGGTCAGGTCAGGTCAGGTCAGGTCAGGTCAGGTCAGGTCAGGTCAGGTCAGGTCAGGTCAGGTCAGGTCAGGTCAGGTCAGGTCAGGTCAGGTCAGGTCAGGTCAGGTCAGGTCAGGTCAGGTCAGGTCAGGTCAGGTCAGGTCAGGTCAGGTCAGGTCAGGTCAGGTCAGGTCAGGTCAGGTCAGGTCAGGTCAGGTCAGGTCAGGTCAGGTCAGGTCAGGTCAGGTCAGGTCAGGTCAGGTCAGGTCAGGTCAGGTCAGGTCAGGTCAGGTCAGGTCAGGTCAGGTCAGGTCAGGTCAGGTCAGGTCAGGTCAGGTCAGGTCAGGTCAGGTCAGGTCAGGTCAGGTCAGGTCAGGTCAGGTCAGGTCAGGTCAGGTCAGGTCAGGTCAGGTCAGGTCAGGTCAGGTCAGGTCAGGTCAGGTCAGGTCAGGTCAGGTCAGGTCAGGTCAGGTCAGGTCAGGTCAGGTCAGGTCAGGTCAGGTCAGGTCAGGTCAGGTCAGGTCAGGTCAGGTCAGGTCAGGTCAGGTCAGGTCAGGTCAGGTCAGGTCAGGTCAGGTCAGGTCAGGTCAGGTCAGGTCAGGTCAGGTCAGGTCAGGTCAGGTCAGGTCAGGTCAGGTCAGGTCAGGTCAGGTCAGGTCAGGTCAGGTCAGGTCAGGTCAGGTCAGGTCAGGTCAGGTCAGGTCAGGTCAGGTCAGGTCAGGTCAGGTCAGGTCAGGTCAGGTCAGGTCAGGTCAGGTCAGGTCAGGTCAGGTCAGGTCAGGTCAGGTCAGGTCAGGTCAGGTCAGGTCAGGTCAGGTCAGGTCAGGTCAGGTCAGGTCAGGTCAGGTCAGGTCAGGTCAGGTCAGGTCAGGTCAGGTCAGGTCAGGTCAGGTCAGGTCAGGTCAGGTCAGGTCAGGTCAGGTCAGGTCAGGTCAGGTCAGGTCAGGTCAGGTCAGGTCAGGTCAGGTCAGGTCAGGTCAGGTCAGGTCAGGTCAGGTCAGGTCAGGTCAGGTCAGGTCAGGTCAGGTCAGGTCAGGTCAGGTCAGGTCAGGTCAGGTCAGGTCAGGTCAGGTCAGGTCAGGTCAGGTCAGGTCAGGTCAGGTCAGGTCAGGTCAGGTCAGGTCAGGTCAGGTCAGGTCAGGTCAGGTCAGGTCAGGTCAGGTCAGGTCAGGTCAGGTCAGGTCAGGTCAGGTCAGGTCAGGTCAGGTCAGGTCAGGTCAGGTCAGGTCAGGTCAGGTCAGGTCAGGTCAGGTCAGGTCAGGTCAGGTCAGGTCAGGTCAGGTCAGGTCAGGTCAGGTCAGGTCAGGTCAGGTCAGGTCAGGTCAGGTCAGGTCAGGTCAGGTCAGGTCAGGTCAGGTCAGGTCAGGTCAGGTCAGGTCAGGTCAGGTCAGGTCAGGTCAGGTCAGGTCAGGTCAGGTCAGGTCAGGTCAGGTCAGGTCAGGTCAGGTCAGGTCAGGTCAGGTCAGGTCAGGTCAGGTCAGGTCAGGTCAGGTCAGGTCAGGTCAGGTCAGGTCAGGTCAGGTCAGGTCAGGTCAGGTCAGGTCAGGTCAGGTCAGGTCAGGTCAGGTCAGGTCAGGTCAGGTCAGGTCAGGTCAGGTCAGGTCAGGTCAGGTCAGGTCAGGTCAGGTCAGGTCAGGTCAGGTCAGGTCAGGTCAGGTCAGGTCAGGTCAGGTCAGGTCAGGTCAGGTCAGGTCAGGTCAGGTCAGGTCAGGTCAGGTCAGGTCAGGTCAGGTCAGGTCAGGTCAGGTCAGGTCAGGTCAGGTCAGGTCAGGTCAGGTCAGGTCAGGTCAGGTCAGGTCAGGTCAGGTCAGGTCAGGTCAGGTCAGGTCAGGTCAGGTCAGGTCAGGTCAGGTCAGGTCAGGTCAGGTCAGGTCAGGTCAGGTCAGGTCAGGTCAGGTCAGGTCAGGTCAGGTCAGGTCAGGTCAGGTCAGGTCAGGTCAGGTCAGGTCAGGTCAGGTCAGGTCAGGTCAGGTCAGGTCAGGTCAGGTCAGGTCAGGTCAGGTCAGGTCAGGTCAGGTCAGGTCAGGTCAGGTCAGGTCAGGTCAGGTCAGGTCAGGTCAGGTCAGGTCAGGTCAGGTCAGGTCAGGTCAGGTCAGGTCAGGTCAGGTCAGGTCAGGTCAGGTCAGGTCAGGTCAGGTCAGGTCAGGTCAGGTCAGGTCAGGTCAGGTCAGGTCAGGTCAGGTCAGGTCAGGTCAGGTCAGGTCAGGTCAGGTCAGGTCAGGTCAGGTCAGGTCAGGTCAGGTCAGGTCAGGTCAGGTCAGGTCAGGTCAGGTCAGGTCAGGTCAGGTCAGGTCAGGTCAGGTCAGGTCAGGTCAGGTCAGGTCAGGTCAGGTCAGGTCAGGTCAGGTCAGGTCAGGTCAGGTCAGGTCAGGTCAGGTCAGGTCAGGTCAGGTCAGGTCAGGTCAGGTCAGGTCAGGTCAGGTCAGGTCAGGTCAGGTCAGGTCAGGTCAGGTCAGGTCAGGTCAGGTCAGGTCAGGTCAGGTCAGGTCAGGTCAGGTCAGGTCAGGTCAGGTCAGGTCAGGTCAGGTCAGGTCAGGTCAGGTCAGGTCAGGTCAGGTCAGGTCAGGTCAGGTCAGGTCAGGTCAGGTCAGGTCAGGTCAGGTCAGGTCAGGTCAGGTCAGGTCAGGTCAGGTCAGGTCAGGTCAGGTCAGGTCAGGTCAGGTCAGGTCAGGTCAGGTCAGGTCAGGTCAGGTCAGGTCAGGTCAGGTCAGGTCAGGTCAGGTCAGGTCAGGTCAGGTCAGGTCAGGTCAGGTCAGGTCAGGTCAGGTCAGGTCAGGTCAGGTCAGGTCAGGTCAGGTCAGGTCAGGTCAGGTCAGGTCAGGTCAGGTCAGGTCAGGTCAGGTCAGGTCAGGTCAGGTCAGGTCAGGTCAGGTCAGGTCAGGTCAGGTCAGGTCAGGTCAGGTCAGGTCAGGTCAGGTCAGGTCAGGTCAGGTCAGGTCAGGTCAGGTCAGGTCAGGTCAGGTCAGGTCAGGTCAGGTCAGGTCAGGTCAGGTCAGGTCAGGTCAGGTCAGGTCAGGTCAGGTCAGGTCAGGTCAGGTCAGGTCAGGTCAGGTCAGGTCAGGTCAGGTCAGGTCAGGTCAGGTCAGGTCAGGTCAGGTCAGGTCAGGTCAGGTCAGGTCAGGTCAGGTCAGGTCAGGTCAGGTCAGGTCAGGTCAGGTCAGGTCAGGTCAGGTCAGGTCAGGTCAGGTCAGGTCAGGTCAGGTCAGGTCAGGTCAGGTCAGGTCAGGTCAGGTCAGGTCAGGTCAGGTCAGGTCAGGTCAGGTCAGGTCAGGTCAGGTCAGGTCAGGTCAGGTCAGGTCAGGTCAGGTCAGGTCAGGTCAGGTCAGGTCAGGTCAGGTCAGGTCAGGTCAGGTCAGGTCAGGTCAGGTCAGGTCAGGTCAGGTCAGGTCAGGTCAGGTCAGGTCAGGTCAGGTCAGGTCAGGTCAGGTCAGGTCAGGTCAGGTCAGGTCAGGTCAGGTCAGGTCAGGTCAGGTCAGGTCAGGTCAGGTCAGGTCAGGTCAGGTCAGGTCAGGTCAGGTCAGGTCAGGTCAGGTCAGGTCAGGTCAGGTCAGGTCAGGTCAGGTCAGGTCAGGTCAGGTCAGGTCAGGTCAGGTCAGGTCAGGTCAGGTCAGGTCAGGTCAGGTCAGGTCAGGTCAGGTCAGGTCAGGTCAGGTCAGGTCAGGTCAGGTCAGGTCAGGTCAGGTCAGGTCAGGTCAGGTCAGGTCAGGTCAGGTCAGGTCAGGTCAGGTCAGGTCAGGTCAGGTCAGGTCAGGTCAGGTCAGGTCAGGTCAGGTCAGGTCAGGTCAGGTCAGGTCAGGTCAGGTCAGGTCAGGTCAGGTCAGGTCAGGTCAGGTCAGGTCAGGTCAGGTCAGGTCAGGTCAGGTCAGGTCAGGTCAGGTCAGGTCAGGTCAGGTCAGGTCAGGTCAGGTCAGGTCAGGTCAGGTCAGGTCAGGTCAGGTCAGGTCAGGTCAGGTCAGGTCAGGTCAGGTCAGGTCAGGTCAGGTCAGGTCAGGTCAGGTCAGGTCAGGTCAGGTCAGGTCAGGTCAGGTCAGGTCAGGTCAGGTCAGGTCAGGTCAGGTCAGGTCAGGTCAGGTCAGGTCAGGTCAGGTCAGGTCAGGTCAGGTCAGGTCAGGTCAGGTCAGGTCAGGTCAGGTCAGGTCAGGTCAGGTCAGGTCAGGTCAGGTCAGGTCAGGTCAGGTCAGGTCAGGTCAGGTCAGGTCAGGTCAGGTCAGGTCAGGTCAGGTCAGGTCAGGTCAGGTCAGGTCAGGTCAGGTCAGGTCAGGTCAGGTCAGGTCAGGTCAGGTCAGGTCAGGTCAGGTCAGGTCAGGTCAGGTCAGGTCAGGTCAGGTCAGGTCAGGTCAGGTCAGGTCAGGTCAGGTCAGGTCAGGTCAGGTCAGGTCAGGTCAGGTCAGGTCAGGTCAGGTCAGGTCAGGTCAGGTCAGGTCAGGTCAGGTCAGGTCAGGTCAGGTCAGGTCAGGTCAGGTCAGGTCAGGTCAGGTCAGGTCAGGTCAGGTCAGGTCAGGTCAGGTCAGGTCAGGTCAGGTCAGGTCAGGTCAGGTCAGGTCAGGTCAGGTCAGGTCAGGTCAGGTCAGGTCAGGTCAGGTCAGGTCAGGTCAGGTCAGGTCAGGTCAGGTCAGGTCAGGTCAGGTCAGGTCAGGTCAGGTCAGGTCAGGTCAGGTCAGGTCAGGTCAGGTCAGGTCAGGTCAGGTCAGGTCAGGTCAGGTCAGGTCAGGTCAGGTCAGGTCAGGTCAGGTCAGGTCAGGTCAGGTCAGGTCAGGTCAGGTCAGGTCAGGTCAGGTCAGGTCAGGTCAGGTCAGGTCAGGTCAGGTCAGGTCAGGTCAGGTCAGGTCAGGTCAGGTCAGGTCAGGTCAGGTCAGGTCAGGTCAGGTCAGGTCAGGTCAGGTCAGGTCAGGTCAGGTCAGGTCAGGTCAGGTCAGGTCAGGTCAGGTCAGGTCAGGTCAGGTCAGGTCAGGTCAGGTCAGGTCAGGTCAGGTCAGGTCAGGTCAGGTCAGGTCAGGTCAGGTCAGGTCAGGTCAGGTCAGGTCAGGTCAGGTCAGGTCAGGTCAGGTCAGGTCAGGTCAGGTCAGGTCAGGTCAGGTCAGGTCAGGTCAGGTCAGGTCAGGTCAGGTCAGGTCAGGTCAGGTCAGGTCAGGTCAGGTCAGGTCAGGTCAGGTCAGGTCAGGTCAGGTCAGGTCAGGTCAGGTCAGGTCAGGTCAGGTCAGGTCAGGTCAGGTCAGGTCAGGTCAGGTCAGGTCAGGTCAGGTCAGGTCAGGTCAGGTCAGGTCAGGTCAGGTCAGGTCAGGTCAGGTCAGGTCAGGTCAGGTCAGGTCAGGTCAGGTCAGGTCAGGTCAGGTCAGGTCAGGTCAGGTCAGGTCAGGTCAGGTCAGGTCAGGTCAGGTCAGGTCAGGTCAGGTCAGGTCAGGTCAGGTCAGGTCAGGTCAGGTCAGGTCAGGTCAGGTCAGGTCAGGTCAGGTCAGGTCAGGTCAGGTCAGGTCAGGTCAGGTCAGGTCAGGTCAGGTCAGGTCAGGTCAGGTCAGGTCAGGTCAGGTCAGGTCAGGTCAGGTCAGGTCAGGTCAGGTCAGGTCAGGTCAGGTCAGGTCAGGTCAGGTCAGGTCAGGTCAGGTCAGGTCAGGTCAGGTCAGGTCAGGTCAGGTCAGGTCAGGTCAGGTCAGGTCAGGTCAGGTCAGGTCAGGTCAGGTCAGGTCAGGTCAGGTCAGGTCAGGTCAGGTCAGGTCAGGTCAGGTCAGGTCAGGTCAGGTCAGGTCAGGTCAGGTCAGGTCAGGTCAGGTCAGGTCAGGTCAGGTCAGGTCAGGTCAGGTCAGGTCAGGTCAGGTCAGGTCAGGTCAGGTCAGGTCAGGTCAGGTCAGGTCAGGTCAGGTCAGGTCAGGTCAGGTCAGGTCAGGTCAGGTCAGGTCAGGTCAGGTCAGGTCAGGTCAGGTCAGGTCAGGTCAGGTCAGGTCAGGTCAGGTCAGGTCAGGTCAGGTCAGGTCAGGTCAGGTCAGGTCAGGTCAGGTCAGGTCAGGTCAGGTCAGGTCAGGTCAGGTCAGGTCAGGTCAGGTCAGGTCAGGTCAGGTCAGGTCAGGTCAGGTCAGGTCAGGTCAGGTCAGGTCAGGTCAGGTCAGGTCAGGTCAGGTCAGGTCAGGTCAGGTCAGGTCAGGTCAGGTCAGGTCAGGTCAGGTCAGGTCAGGTCAGGTCAGGTCAGGTCAGGTCAGGTCAGGTCAGGTCAGGTCAGGTCAGGTCAGGTCAGGTCAGGTCAGGTCAGGTCAGGTCAGGTCAGGTCAGGTCAGGTCAGGTCAGGTCAGGTCAGGTCAGGTCAGGTCAGGTCAGGTCAGGTCAGGTCAGGTCAGGTCAGGTCAGGTCAGGTCAGGTCAGGTCAGGTCAGGTCAGGTCAGGTCAGGTCAGGTCAGGTCAGGTCAGGTCAGGTCAGGTCAGGTCAGGTCAGGTCAGGTCAGGTCAGGTCAGGTCAGGTCAGGTCAGGTCAGGTCAGGTCAGGTCAGGTCAGGTCAGGTCAGGTCAGGTCAGGTCAGGTCAGGTCAGGTCAGGTCAGGTCAGGTCAGGTCAGGTCAGGTCAGGTCAGGTCAGGTCAGGTCAGGTCAGGTCAGGTCAGGTCAGGTCAGGTCAGGTCAGGTCAGGTCAGGTCAGGTCAGGTCAGGTCAGGTCAGGTCAGGTCAGGTCAGGTCAGGTCAGGTCAGGTCAGGTCAGGTCAGGTCAGGTCAGGTCAGGTCAGGTCAGGTCAGGTCAGGTCAGGTCAGGTCAGGTCAGGTCAGGTCAGGTCAGGTCAGGTCAGGTCAGGTCAGGTCAGGTCAGGTCAGGTCAGGTCAGGTCAGGTCAGGTCAGGTCAGGTCAGGTCAGGTCAGGTCAGGTCAGGTCAGGTCAGGTCAGGTCAGGTCAGGTCAGGTCAGGTCAGGTCAGGTCAGGTCAGGTCAGGTCAGGTCAGGTCAGGTCAGGTCAGGTCAGGTCAGGTCAGGTCAGGTCAGGTCAGGTCAGGTCAGGTCAGGTCAGGTCAGGTCAGGTCAGGTCAGGTCAGGTCAGGTCAGGTCAGGTCAGGTCAGGTCAGGTCAGGTCAGGTCAGGTCAGGTCAGGTCAGGTCAGGTCAGGTCAGGTCAGGTCAGGTCAGGTCAGGTCAGGTCAGGTCAGGTCAGGTCAGGTCAGGTCAGGTCAGGTCAGGTCAGGTCAGGTCAGGTCAGGTCAGGTCAGGTCAGGTCAGGTCAGGTCAGGTCAGGTCAGGTCAGGTCAGGTCAGGTCAGGTCAGGTCAGGTCAGGTCAGGTCAGGTCAGGTCAGGTCAGGTCAGGTCAGGTCAGGTCAGGTCAGGTCAGGTCAGGTCAGGTCAGGTCAGGTCAGGTCAGGTCAGGTCAGGTCAGGTCAGGTCAGGTCAGGTCAGGTCAGGTCAGGTCAGGTCAGGTCAGGTCAGGTCAGGTCAGGTCAGGTCAGGTCAGGTCAGGTCAGGTCAGGTCAGGTCAGGTCAGGTCAGGTCAGGTCAGGTCAGGTCAGGTCAGGTCAGGTCAGGTCAGGTCAGGTCAGGTCAGGTCAGGTCAGGTCAGGTCAGGTCAGGTCAGGTCAGGTCAGGTCAGGTCAGGTCAGGTCAGGTCAGGTCAGGTCAGGTCAGGTCAGGTCAGGTCAGGTCAGGTCAGGTCAGGTCAGGTCAGGTCAGGTCAGGTCAGGTCAGGTCAGGTCAGGTCAGGTCAGGTCAGGTCAGGTCAGGTCAGGTCAGGTCAGGTCAGGTCAGGTCAGGTCAGGTCAGGTCAGGTCAGGTCAGGTCAGGTCAGGTCAGGTCAGGTCAGGTCAGGTCAGGTCAGGTCAGGTCAGGTCAGGTCAGGTCAGGTCAGGTCAGGTCAGGTCAGGTCAGGTCAGGTCAGGTCAGGTCAGGTCAGGTCAGGTCAGGTCAGGTCAGGTCAGGTCAGGTCAGGTCAGGTCAGGTCAGGTCAGGTCAGGTCAGGTCAGGTCAGGTCAGGTCAGGTCAGGTCAGGTCAGGTCAGGTCAGGTCAGGTCAGGTCAGGTCAGGTCAGGTCAGGTCAGGTCAGGTCAGGTCAGGTCAGGTCAGGTCAGGTCAGGTCAGGTCAGGTCAGGTCAGGTCAGGTCAGGTCAGGTCAGGTCAGGTCAGGTCAGGTCAGGTCAGGTCAGGTCAGGTCAGGTCAGGTCAGGTCAGGTCAGGTCAGGTCAGGTCAGGTCAGGTCAGGTCAGGTCAGGTCAGGTCAGGTCAGGTCAGGTCAGGTCAGGTCAGGTCAGGTCAGGTCAGGTCAGGTCAGGTCAGGTCAGGTCAGGTCAGGTCAGGTCAGGTCAGGTCAGGTCAGGTCAGGTCAGGTCAGGTCAGGTCAGGTCAGGTCAGGTCAGGTCAGGTCAGGTCAGGTCAGGTCAGGTCAGGTCAGGTCAGGTCAGGTCAGGTCAGGTCAGGTCAGGTCAGGTCAGGTCAGGTCAGTCAGGTCAGGTCAGGTCAGGTCAGGTCAGGTCAGGTCAGGTCAGGTCAGGTCAGGTCAGGTCAGGTCAGGTCAGGTCAGGTCAGGTCAGGTCAGGTCAGGTCAGGTCAGGTCAGGTCAGGTCAGGTCAGGTCAGGTCAGGTCAGGTCAGGTCAGGTCAGGTCAGGTCAGGTCAGGTCAGGTCAGGTCAGGTCAGGTCAGGTCAGGTCAGGTCAGGTCAGGTCAGGTCAGGTCAGGTCAGGTCAGGTCAGGTCAGGTCAGGTCAGGTCAGGTCAGGTCAGGTCAGGTCAGGTCAGGTCAGGTCAGGTCAGGTCAGGTCAGGTCAGGTCAGGTCAGGTCAGGTCAGGTCAGGTCAGGTCAGGTCAGGTCAGGTCAGGTCAGGTAGGTCAGGTCAGGTCAGGTCAGGTCAGGTCAGGTCAGGTCAGGTCAGGTCAGGTCAGGTCAGGTCAGGTCAGGTCAGGTCAGGTCAGGTCAGGTCAGGTCAGGTCAGGTCAGGTCAGGTCAGGTCAGGTCAGGTCAGGTCAGGTCAGGTCAGGTCAGGTCAGGTCAGGTCAGGTCAGGTCAGGTCAGGTCAGGTCAGGTCAGGTCAGGTCAGGTCAGGTCAGGTCAGGTCAGGTCAGGTCAGGTCAGGTCAGGTCAGGTCAGGTCAGGTCAGGTCAGGTCAGGTCAGGTCAGGTCAGGTCAGGTCAGGTCAGGTCAGGTCAGGTCAGGTCAGGTCAGGTCAGGTCAGGTCAGGTCAGGTCAGGTCAGGTCAGGTCAGCGTCAGGTCAGGTCAGGTCAGGTCAGGTCAGGTCAGGTCAGGTCAGGTCAGGTC